>VWZZ01001702.1:1014496-1293262 GCA_013399095.1 Psophia crepitans
TGCCCGAGGCGGGATGCTCCCCTCGCCGCCGCCCGGGCCCCGCCGCGGTGAGCGGGCGGTGCGAGACTGCGGGCATCGGGGCCACCGCGCCGGCCTCTCTCCGTTCCCTTGTCGCCTCCCTCTCTGGGTGAGGGCTCTGAAGCGTAACCTGACGAGGTCCTTTTCCCGGGGCAGGCAGGAGTGCGTCTCGCCTGTCCAAGAGGCGAGAGCCTCGGCCCGGCGCGCCGGAGCCGGGTACCGGGCGGGCAGGAACCCCGGGCTCGGCTCCGGCTCCGGGTCCTGCCTGGGAACCCTCACCCCCCGCAGCAGCTCAGCCAGCGCCAGGCTGTGGAAATCAAATCACGTCTATGGGCCCGGCTGGACAATATCGCTGGAGTTCCCACACCCGTAGGTACCTGCCACCCTCGTATTTCTCTCATAAAATACATTTTAGGGTGGTTTTGGTAGTCCACTGCTATCTCCTTCAGTAGAAGTTGGTATGTGTTGCTATTTAGCCTCAAACTAGTTTCAGCAGAAAAAAGGGACTTTCCTTTTTCACACTGTGAGAAGCCACCTCGCTAATTGCCCACACACTCTGCAAAGCTATATTAGGCACAGATAAAAAAACTTTCTCACATAGCACCAAGAAATAATTATTGGAGCTCAGAACAGCATTTCAGTTTCTGGTAAATATTTGCTGGCAGACAATTTGTAATTTGCCAGAAACTAAACTGATGTAGTTATTCAGATAAAGTGATATTGAACTAAAAGTCTACACTTTAATCCATTTAATTGAAAATAGCCTTTGAATGGTTGAATAGTTCATTCACACTAGTCAGCGAGAACATTACAGAAGACCTCCCTACTTGATCTGAAGAGAACTCTACTTCTGTCTGATGAAAAGGTAGATTTAAAATACCCTTACAATTGGGCTCGAGGTGTATTACTGCAAAATATTACTCAGAAACCAGACAGATGAATATGTTTTTCCTTTCAAAGCTCTAAGGATAAAGGTAAAACTCACATCACACCTCATAATTTAAGTTTATTATTAATAGGTAATACTAATATCTTCATGAAATGCTGGAAAAATAAACTAAACAGTCGCAGGGGTTTAGTAGGATCATAAAGCATAGCATTTTCCTCTAAAACTGAAAAGACAATATCATAATACTTACATAAATGCTACAGAAAAATAATGTAACAAAATAGCAACAACCAAAGCCATCCATGTTATATGTAAATAATTTTTACTCACCAGCATAAAGGACTTGCAGCTTTCTTTCTAACAACGTTCTACTTTCTTCAGTTAGTAGAGCAAATCCAGGCATTTCCAAGATGGTCAATGCACTCCCATAACACCTGGAACAAAAATTAGGCCCATGTGACTCTACTGCATGCAGGACACACCTGAAGGCACTGAGGTTTAATGCATGGCAATCACAGCTGCAGTAGTTTTAAGGTCACACAGAGTAACTTCATTAAAAGCTTGCTAAACCCAGCTTTCGCTGTGGATGACCATTTACAAACTGTATATGCTCTTAGATGAAAAAAAAAAAGGGAAAAAAAGCCTCTGAGTTTCTTCAAATATACCGTTAGGCTGATGTTCTTAGGCAGAATTTCCATGTGCTGCAACTAAAGACAGCCTGCTTTATGCTGGTTTTGCGTAAGAAGTTTCACGTGTTTCTTTAGCAGTACAGAAAGCACTTCAACCTTTTCCTTATTTCTCTTTCTTGTTTATACTACTTGCAAATATTTAAAAACGGTGTGTGTGTGTTAGTAGCACTCTGCGGTTGCCACCTGCTTTCCTCCCCATCCCTTAATACTAGACAGACCAGAATCAATGTGCCACTATACTTCAGTACAGTATGTTGCCCCATTCCTCCCTATATGTTGTGTTTGGATTTTTTTGAAACACAGGATTAGCCTTTTTGTAGCGTCAGTTTATTTTACCTTCCCTAGCTACACTACCAGCAGCCTCCTCAACGGCCAGATGAACTTTTCTGCCTACCTGGAAGAGTCACAAAACAGAGTGCTGAAGTTGCTTTCAAACCCTAGGCTACAAAAGGGGCTTGCTCAGCTTTCCAAACACCTTTTTGTTTGCTACCTAAGTGTGCTGCAGGTGCCTTTCTACTGCCACTGCCAACATTAATATTATACCGGTCCTATTCTCATTAGGAAGCAGAAAGAAAAGGAAAACAAGAAGGCTGGAACAATCTATGAAAGTCATATGAGCAAGTTATGCTCATAAAGCTTTTGTTGCTTCCTAACCCCAAGAAGATTTTGAGTGGAAAAATCAGTCTAATGGCTATAATTTTTTGTGTTTTCATAAAAATTTTGCTCAGGCAGAGTAACAATCTAAGAATATAATGTCAATCACTAATGAATACATGGCCATTAATCTAATTTGAAAAGAGTTAAAGAGCTGTTTCCCACATTTTCTCTTCTAGTTTATTTCCAGTTTGGACCTATGCAAGAAATAAAATAAAACCACAAGCATATCAAGCAGCTTAATTCAGAGATAATTTGACTCATTAAAATTCAGTCAGTTCTGTAGTAGGTCAGCAGTTCCAGTTGGCTGTATGAGCTGGATTAATGTGCTGTCTTTCATGCGATTTTAAGAATTACCCAAACACCTGCTCCTGTCAAGGCCCTTTGCTTCCATAGGCAGATGACTACAGCAGCAAGGATCACTGAAATTACAAACATCATACTTACATCATTAGCAATAGATGCAAGTCATGCATATCATAACATGTTTTTACTTTGCTGTGGTTCACGCTACAGTTTTCTCTAATTCACTGCCCATCTTAACACCAAGACTCAGCGAAAGTCCTTCTAGGCAGCCTGCAGAACTTTCCATTTTCTATACCAACAGGATGAATGCTGTAGGGGGCAGAGTTAACTCAGGCCAATGCAAAGAAAATAATCAGGATATAAGGGGAAACACGTAGGTAGGGCTACAATATATTTATGTTTTAAAAAGACAGCTTATTTTTCTTCCAAAAGTCTTGTCTGAAGAAGTTTTAACACATTTGTTTTTGGTTTTTTTTTTTTAATTAAGGGGTTCTAGCAATACAGCACACACAGAGGAACGTTAGACCTTCTATCAGTAAATGTCATATACATAGAAATATAAAAACTCCTGTAACAAAACTTTATTATGGCTGGATAGCTAAAACACATGCATGCACCTGCAACAGATTCAAGGCCTCCTCACAAAGTACTAATTTATGCTGCAGAGCTGGACTGCGCAGAAGCTCTGGCCCACTTTTTAGAATTTACTACACCTGACCAAAGCAGCAGGCAGCCATCGCCTACAGGCTTCAGCCGGTGTCCAGTCAGAGGGCTGTGACTGGCACCAGCTTCAACAGCAGCACTGCTCCTGGCAGCCAGGCAGGAAGGTAACTGTCACCTTCCTACCCAGCTCACCCCAACTTGCTTGCTCATCTAGGAAGTGCCAACTCAGCTGGGGAGATCTTTGTAATCTCCCAATAACACTGGCACTTCCCAGATTAAATTGCTAGTCTTTCAAACTATTTTAGAATTACCAAACTACCAGCTCCTGCCTGGCCACCCAAATTCTAGAAGCCTACGGAGAAAAAAAAAACATTGCAGTGGTCTGTGTCCTCTACGCTGACAGGCTTGCCATGCAAGTCTCCCAACCTACTGGCTTCTGCCTCCTGGAAGCAGCTGCCAACCACTGAAACATGGGTTTGCCATAGGGAAGGATCAGAAAGGGGGGAAAAAACCCAACTCAAAAAAAAGCTTTTTTTCCTATAGTGTGATCTCCTACAGTGCCATCCACAAAGTCAGAAGAGTAAAATGAGATGAGATGTAGGAAAACAGTAAGAAAAAAAGGTAGAGTGCTACATGAAGAGCTGCAAATAATTTCTGCATCGTTGCTTTCCCAAATCCTACGCAGCATAACACATAGCCTTTGTACAGAATATCTGTATCTTCAGTTTATGGACAGGAATCGAAGCCACGCATATGTAACGGTAGGATCAAAGCTAAGGTTACAGTGAAGGTTTGGAGTTGGAGATGCTTCAGATTTCAGGTTACGAACATACCAGACACATGTCTCAGAAATAACATGGAAACATTGTCCAATACAGATAATGTTCCCTGCTTTAGCATCCCCATGTCTTTCTGGATTTGGCTGTTAACCAAACTCTTCTGTGTCTCTTGCCTCAAATTTCAACTCCAAACTTTGTTTGAATAATTTCTGATTCTTAAAGAAAAACAGACAAAACAACCACATGTTAGGAACATCATTACTCTTGAGACATCTTCCCTCTGTCAGATTTGGTTGTAAACAGCTGTATTTTTCAGAACATATCAGTCTGGGACTGACAAATAGTATTCTTATATAAGCTTTGTTTCACAGAATCACAGAATCTTAGAGGTTGGAAGGGACCTCAAAAGATCATCTAGTCCAACCCCCCCTGCCAAGGCAGGACCACCTAGAGCACATCACACAGGAACGTGTCCAGTCAGGTTTTGAATGTCTCCAGAGGAGACTCCACAACCTCTCTGGGCAGCCTGTTCCAGTGCTCTGTCACCCTCATGGTGAAAAAGGTTTTCCTTATATTAACATGGAACCTCCTATGCTCCAGCTTGCACCTGTTGTCCCTTGTCCTGTTGCTTAACGAGACCGAGAAGAGCCTGGCTCCGTCTTCCTGATACTCACCCTTAACATATTTATAAACGTTGATAAGGTCACCCCTCAGCCTCCTCTTCTCCAAGCTAAAGAGACCCAGCTCCCTCAGCCTTTCCTCATAAGGGAGATGTTCCACTCCCTTGATCATCTTCGTGGCTCTGCGCTGGACTCTCTCTAGCAGTTCCCTGTCCTTGAGCTGAGGGGCCCAGAACTGGATGCAATACTCCAGATGTGGCCTCAGCAATGCAGAATAGAGGGGGAGGAGGACCTCCCTCGACCTACTGACCACCGCTTCTAATATACCCCAGGATGCCATTGGTTTCCTTTAGAAACCAAATAAAATATCTGAGAGATCAACTAGTCCATCTCCTATTTGAAATAAAAGATTGATAAATAAATGAATAAAATAATTGATGATGCAAGCATCATCAAAATTTCCAATTAACCTATCACTCCAGCTGGAATTTTTCTCCTATGGCATCCTTTCCACCTCCATACAATGTAAGAGGGTGCTAAACTGTTCCCTTGGGTCCTTCATGTGCTGAATGCATACCAGTGTGGGTTGGGATGCTCTCACTTTTACCAGGGGTTGTGACAGAAGATGTGATATCTTTCACCTCAAAGCTACCTCTGCCTTCTCTTTTTCTGCTGTCTTTCATCCCTCCCTCCACACGCATACACACATTGCCAAAGAACATTGTCAGTTCTGAGCCTCAACAATCTTGTCCAGACAAGTTTTCATCCTGCATCTTAAAATAACATTCATTAGTGGCACATACTAATGGGGCCAAATCCTGTCCTCCATTACACCTTGGTCCCCACTGGAGCCACAAGACAAAAATAATTGTATAATGAAGGTGTAACCAGGGGGTGAAATTTGACCTACATTTCTTTAAAATAAATCTGCAGCAAGTAATGCCTGCCCACCTCCCCTGAGAGTGAGACCCTTCACATTTGTGTGAAGGGCACTTGCTTTTTTTGTTTGCTTACTGAGTAGGTTCACATCTGTCTCACTTGGGTTTTTCATGCTGAGTTTATCGGGTTGGTGCCGCTAAGTGCAACTGCTGATGAGATCTAAGCTCTCGAGTACTCTTGCTCTGAAGTGAGTAGTTAAAATTGTTCCAGAGGAGTGGTAGCCAGCAGAGGAAAAATGCTGTAAGGAACACTGGTTTTTCCAATGAACTGGAACTGAAAGCACAGCAGGCGAGGGATCTGCACCAGCATAAGGAGGGATCTCCGAGGACAAAGGAATGCTTTTTCACTTTTACTTTCAACACATACATAAATTATGGTTTATAACAAGGGATATATTCTGTACATTTGCACAACAGGAAGCGTAGGGAGGGATGAGAGAGAAAAATTGAACAATCTTTCATGAATGCTACTATATAAACAACAAGGAACGTAAAGAAAAATAGAGGATGGGCAAAGAAAAAAATCAAAGAGAGGAAAACATTTGGGAATGCTTTTTTGTAGCTAGATTGGTAGGGCCATAAACAGAAAGAACAGGCTCTAAGATTAGCACTCTGATATATATACTCCCCCCAAGTATATTCTCACAATGCATTAAAATAGGACAGAGGCAGAAATATATTCCAGAAAGGATAAAACAGCACAGAGACTTCCCCCCTCCCCCCTTAAATCTTGTTTGTACCATACAAAGGAGAGTTCTTTAAAATAATCCAAAATCTTTTAAAGCAGAAATTTGTGTTTCTCTGAATTATTCTTCAACATATTCTACTGAATTTCACAGCACAGAAATTTTTCTCTGAAAAAAATTTCTCTATTTCTCTGAACCAAAGAAAAATGCTCTAAATTATAACGGCCCTTTGGAAATTAGTTCAAAACTTCCTGCTCAATAATGTCAAGCTGTAAGCTACAATATCAGAAGCTTTAACAGAAACTGTTTTCTAATTGCAATAAAACTTAGAAGTAAAAGTGATTAATCTTTATTTCTGCCATCCTGTGTACTACAGATACAGTCAATTTAAAGCATTTTTTACTGAAGTGCTTATAAGAATTTGGATGCAGGCTTCCAGTGAAATACAGGTGAAAGGATCATTGTTTACTGAAGTATCTCCCACTGACAGCAAGCAGAAAGTTATGCCACAAAAGTCATAACTTTTTTCCCCAAAAAGATATGTATTTTATTACATCAGACATCGGACTTTTTTGTGTGACCAGAAAGATGTTTATTGATGTGACAGCACCTAAAAGAAGATGAAACAAGACTCGTGAAACAATATGAGGTCTTTAACTTCACGTTTATCTTTGTAGACTGATCCAACTGATCTAACAGCATTTAGGGTGACTGCCTTTCAATCAGACCAGCTATGCACAGAAAAGCAGCATGGGAGGACAATGTTCACACATGGTGCAGGAGAGCAGGACAAGCTGCAGCAGCCTGGACTCAGAGTCGATTGACTTATGGGCAACCATGTTCTTACAAATGTGTACCTTACGTAAAGCTTGAGTGACCCATAAGGATTACATACATGATTAACATTTCAGGACAAGCTTTCTGAAGGTTAGTATTCATCAGTGACTCGCATGCATTATTGCACAAGTAAAATATAAATAAATTACAGGCACTGTCACATTCAGTTTTGCTGTGACAGAAATCTCAGGACTTTTTGTGCAAAGTTTTGCACAGATGTATTCTAAATGATACTTTCTGCCTCTCAAGTTCTCTTGCTAAATGAAAAAGATCAGAAAAAGAAAGGAAGCAATGTTGTTCCAATTTAGCAGATACAATTTGAGATTAAAAAAATGTAACTGACATTCCAAGAGTTATTAGGTAGCCTATAATCGACCAAAAGATTGAGAGAAGATTTTCATTGCACTATTAAGCCAGAAGATGCACCATGGTTTTTTGTTAATCATTAAACACTACAGGTGAAATTTCAACCCACTGGTTGTGTAGAAAAGGATTTCACTGTTTCTGTACTAGGGCTTTACTACCATACTAGTGAGGGTGCTGAAAATAGTATAGAAGTTGTGTCAAACTGGACTGGACAATGTTCGTTATACGATTTTGACAGTTGCATTACACACTTCCTCAGACTCTTGATTACTTTACAGCCTTAATGCTATTTCACAAACAAGCCTGAAAACAAACACAGGGTGAAGGAGATGTAAGGCACAGAAAAATGAGAAGTCAGAATGTGTCAAGTGTGATTTGTAAGGAGGGGAAGAGATGGGAAGGAATAACTATTGGTGCCAAACGCTAACAGGACAAAACACCTTAATGCATGACGGTGATAAAAAGCAGGGTAGCTTGTGAGCTGTAACAATACTAGGCAAAAATAAAAATGGTGTTCAGATACAAGGAATGTGCATCTACCTTGACAACAATCTCAAAACAAAACTGAAGCACATTCCTAGTGTAAAAGATTTACTGTTAGAATACAAGGGTAGTTTTCTACCAAGATAAACTATTTCAAGGAAGGGAAAAAAATGTAAATATCAAAACTATTAATTTTATCATTGGTGTAGGTCACCTCAGCTGGCTCAGCTGTGTTGCTTGCTATATTAGGGGCCAAGAGACAAAGCTGCTGACAATCTCTTTCTGTCAGACAGTTTTGCATCCAGAGCAGCAGTTGCTTTGAAGACTAAAACATATATGTATATAGTATCTCACATTACAGAGAAATGGGGAAGAGTACGTATTTTTTTTCAAATACATATATTCCTGTTGCGTTTAACATATTCAAAAGGGGACATGCTGGAGCTGGCCAGAAAAATAGTCGGTTCATACTTAATTTTATACATTTGCATATGCCTACTGATGTGCAGTTGTGTTAAAGTTATGTGACCAATACTTTGCTGAATCATTGATGGCTATCTTTCGGAAGGACTGAACTTCTCTGTGAGCTCCTCAGGGCATAGGATGGTCTTACTTTTTATGAACTTCTGGGATGAGATGAATATAATAAAACACAGTACATTTTACCTTTAGAGCCACAGCTTTAAAGAAACAGTCTTAGCTCATCCTTACTTAGCTACATCCTCACTTGGGGGATATAGTGGTAGGCAAAGGCTAAATGAGGGAGGATGGATATATATCCTTGCAAGCTGTGCTTCTTCCGTTGTATCATATGGTTAGGACCTTGAACGCTGAGTTGGGCAGCATTGCCATAGCTCCACCTTGTCACATCCACATCTGAGACATACTTCTGCTGAACTTTGCTAACTTCTTGTAGAAAATGTGTTTCATTCTTACAAAATCCACAGGAAATGTATTCTAAGGGAGAAGTTATTTTTCCTTATCAACACTCAATGGCTTAAGCCAAGTCTTCCTGAAATGAGAAATTAAAACTCCTGGGAAACTGGAAAACCTCATTTCTTAAAATCACCTGAAGTGCTGTACAGGTGAGGGAGGAACTGCAGTCATCACACACTTTGCGTACTCTACTCTTTCTTTGAGGAACTGAAATTTTTTTTCAACGTGGAATACTGATTATCTGCACAGCCTAGAAATTACTACGAATGATCAAGATACACCGCGTTACCCTTTCCTGAAAATTGGCTGCGGTGTGTGTGATCCCTTTTTATATTGCACAAATAGTATTAGATTAATCCCTGAGATGTGCAGCAAGAAGTTCACTGATGCATTGCCTTGTTTTAAAGATGAGCGTATATGAGATAGACATCTTATCTACATATTTTGCTTTCTTCCATCAGTAAGATTTTACTAAAGAAAACATTTGGAATTGTGATAGTCCTAAGAAAAAGGTAAGTTGATGCAGTAAAAGGTATCTTAGTATTTAGGAGGTATACTGGATTATTTTTGTTTGTTTTCCAGTGCATTTGCAGTATTCCACTTCCCGCCTATAAGCTATTCAGTTACCCTCATATAATGAAAATGTGCTACTAGAGATATGTTCAACATATATAAAATTAGAAACTGAAAAATCTGAAGCAGTTACATAAACACCCAAACCTGCCAAAGTTTATCAGGAATTCTAGAAATTACAAATTCAGATACAAATCCTTGAAACATTAAAAAACACACATAAGGCCAAATTATGTACTGACAATACTGCACAGTGGCAATTAAATTATACCAATTTTACAGTTAAGTGGCACAGTGCAAATAGCAAACAAGCAGCACTAATGCTGCAACCAATCATTAGGGGCTCCAGTGAAACTGCTGCAGAAAAGTTAAAGAACAGGGCAGAGAAGACCTTAAGTGATCATCTAAGTCTTTCCCCATAATGACATTAGGCGACTGTCTTAGATTCTCTTTAATGCAGAATTTTCTGGCCTTCCCTTAACGAAGGGAAGGCGGTTCCATAGCCTCTCTCAGTGCTTATACTTTGCAAGAGTTTTAGTATCTGTCCTCAATCTGCTTTACTATGAATTCTCTTTTTTTTTTTTTTGTTCAGTAAGTACATAACAGTGACACTGAATAACTGGCCATTGTCCGTTTTCTAATACTCTTTCCATGTCAGAAGAATGGCTGCATGTCTCCTTACCGCTGACTTCAGTTCTCTTTCAAACAAAACTGATTTTAGATTTTTTTTCCTCAAGGTGGATGTCTTCTAAACCCTGTATTCTTATTGCTTTCTTTTTTACTTATTTCAGTTGGCCTATTTTTTCTCTAATACATGGTGCCAAAGACCTGATGTGAGGTTCCAGCTGAGACCTTTTAGAGGCCAATTGCAACTGATTTTTTTTTTTTTACTTGTATACAGTGCTTATTTTTCTGTAACCAACTCTGAGGTTCATCTTGCTTGCACCAGATTCACTCTGTTGGATTATATTTCAGTTGTGGTTTCTTATAAACTGCCTGTCATTCTCTGCAGGATGATAGCATAACCAGTTACATTTCGTAAGTGGACTTTTGATTATTTTTTTTCAAATACAAAGCCTTATGAATTTCAATCTGTTCATTTCAGAATACTTCTCCAATATCAAGACCATTTTGAATGCTGATCCTGTCTCCCACACCAAATACAAGTCTTGTGTCTTAGTGGTATCTTGTAAGCTCAGTGGTGGTAACCTACACTCCACTATTTCTGACATACTGAAATACTGAAATACTGAACTGAACTACAGGAAATACTGAAGAGAACTGGACATAAGGCAGACTGCTATCTGCACTCAACCTGACATGAAAACATTGGTGCATGCTTTTCCAATATATTTTTTTCAATGAGCTGGGCCCCTATTCTATTTAATCTATCCCTCTTGTTCAGAAGATGGTTGCATGTTCTGTGAGAATCTAAGACAAGCAAATAACTTGTCATCATGTCTGCATTTGCCGTGTAAGGAATCTGCTCCTTCCCTGGAAAAAAAAACAGGGTACAAAACTGGAAAGAGACTGAAAACAGTGACACAGTTCATTCTGTTTCCAGTTAACGGAACATCATATGGGGTGAAATCAAAGTATCACTGAAGTCCTGATATACCACGTCACTTGTTAATTTACTGAGAGGATAAGGAAAAAGCAAGCAAGGCAAAACTAAATCTTTTTACTGAGGTTGCCAGACACAATTATCCTTATTAGAAAACGTTCTCAGATTAATACTTCGGGCTAAAGTTTTCCACTCTTTTTTTCTTACGTATTGAAAAGCTCAGCTAAAACATATTCCTTACAGCAAGATTAGGAAAACAGATTGTACAATACACATTATGAATATTTTTAAAAGGCTTTAGTATGCTCCGTGCTTTGGAAGAGAAATAGAATTTACAAGGAGTTGGTTTTGCAACAGGAATGTGCTTCCTCATTTCTTGCAAAAATCCATCCGCAATGAACCATATTGTCCTTTTAATTCACGCAGTTTGCTCATTACATACTTCTTAGAGCTTGCAGGAAATTTCAAGAAACTGTATAGGTAAATAATACCCCAATGTCACATACTAAGCAGTTTTCCCAGGTTTCTTTTGTCTATATTTCTTATGTGACATTGAGAACCAGAACTAGAAAAAAAATATCTCATGTGTGTACCTCTGTCTTACAGCAAGCCGTAAAAGATACAAGAGTCCATTTAAAAAAGGAGAGGAAGGTAGGAAATCGTAAGTTATGCTGAGCTGGAAGGGACCCATAAGGATCATCAAGTCCAACTCCGGGCTTCACACAGGACCAGCCCAATCAGAGCAGATGACTGAGAGCATTGTCCAGATGCTTCTTGAACTCAGTCAAGCTCAGTGCTGTAACCACTTCCCCGGGGAGCCTGTTCCACTGCCTGACAGCCCTCTTGGTGAAGAGCCTTCTCCTGATATCCATCCTAAACCTTCCCTGTTGCAGCTTCCTGCTTCTGCTGGCTACACTATTCTTGATACAGGCCAGGATGCTGTTGGCCTTCTTGGCCACCTGGACACACTGCAGGCTCACGTCCAGGCGAGCATTAATCAACACCCCCAGGTCCTTTTCCTCCACATAGCTTTCCAGCCGCCCCATCCCCAGCCTGTAGCGCTGCCTGGGGTTGTTGTGGCCAAAGTGCAGGACTTGACACTTTGCCACATTGAACCTCATCCCATTGGCCTCTGCCCAGTGCTCCAACCTGTCCAGGTCCCTCTGCAGAGCCATCCTACCCTCCGGCAGATCAACACTTCCCCCCAGCTTGGTGTCGTCTGCAAACTTGCTGAGGGTGCACTCAATTCCCTTATCCAAATCAAAGATGTTGAAGAAGATGGGCCCCAACATTGACCCCTGCGGAACACCACTCACAACCGGTCACCAGTTGGATTTCACTCCATTCACCACCACTCTCTGGGCCTGGCCATCCAGCCAGTTTTGAAGCCAGCGAAGAGTGTACCTGTCCAGGCCATGGGCCACCAGCTTCTCCAGGAGAATGCTGTGGGAGACCGTGTCAAAGGCTTTGCTGAAGTCTAAGTAGACTACATCAACAGCCTTTCCCTCATCCACCAGGCAGGTCACCTGGTCATAGGAGATGAGGTTGGTCAGGCAGGACTTGCCTTTCACAAACCCATGCTGGCTGGACCTGATCCTCTGGTTGTCACGGACATGACACATGATTGTCCTCAAGATGACTTGTTCCATGACCTTCCCGGCACCGAGGTCAGGCTAACAGGCCTGTCGTTCCCCAGATCCTCCTTACGACCCTTCTTATGGATGGGCGTCACATAATTGAGTCCAACTCCTTGCTCCTCACAGGACTACCTGAAACTAAACCATATGACAAACAGGATTGTCCAGATGCTTACTGAACTCTGCCAGACTTGGTGACACAACCTCTTCACTGAGGAGCCTGTTCGAGTTCGATTACCCCCTCAGTAGAGAACCTTTTCCTAATGTCCAGTCTGAACTTCCCCTGATGCTGCTTCATTCTATTTCCTTGTGTCCTATCACTGGTCACCAGGAGATCAGCACCTCCCCCTCTGTTGTCCCCCTTGAGGATATGCCTTATCTAAAGCAAGCATGGAGTCTTTATCATGTCATACCCTATTAATGACTGTGGGACCACAGTCTGAGAATGGCAAACCAAGAAGATGGATGAGTTTGATGAAGACTAAGCAATATTATGGAACCTGGTAATTGAACTCAGGGCCAAAGGGACTTAGAATGAACAGAGAGGCTGGGCAGAATAACGTAGCATTTAGCTGTGTGCCTGCTGAACAAAGTTCTTCCTAAGTGGAGTTTCTCTATTCAAACTATAAATAATCTTTTTCAGTCTGCTGTGAGGGATCCAAAATTGAGTATATTATTACTTACATTTGATTTTAGAGTAGAGATGCATCCTTGAACACTGCTTTAGTATACTTTAGTTTTATCATCTAAGAAGAAAGCAGAAAAAAATCTGCAAGAATTTATATTTAGTTTTCTGTACCAGTAAAGTAGTCAGGCCAGCTTTAATATTTATGAATATGTTAAGGGAATCCATTCTGAACAATTCTTCACAGAATTTCTTCAAAGACTAGGTTATTAATAATGAATGTCTTGCAAATCTAGTAAAGCAGTCAACCTGTATAATTTCTTCTTATAACACAAGTTGTAAAGCAGTTCAAAATGGAGATGAAAAAAGCATGATATACAGTTAAAAAGATGGCAATTACAGTTATTTTAATTCTAACATTTAATCATATTATTTTTATAATAATCCATTCTTACATTTTGGGTAGGCAACTCAGCACATTTTCCAAATCTGACACAATTGTTTAAAATTCTTCTCCTTGGTATTCTATTTTGTCTTATCACCTTTACCTGGACATTGCCTGATGTTCTCTGTCTTCTCCCTCATTCATAGGTATGTACAAGACCATTCTAGCAGGGTGAAATGACCTTTCAGTTTACTATGTCTTTCTAGCATGGTTAGTATTGTTCTTAGCCTGGTTTTAGCTGTAATGAGTTGCTTTTCTTCATGTTTTGTAGGAGTCACTTCACACAGAGGAATCTATAACCTAGGTAGATACAGAAGCAATTTTTTAGCCAAGACGTAACTTTTAGGGTGAGTGGACCCTAAACTCTAATAGCCTAACGTGCTGCCCATAAGCAAAGAGGCAGAGTCACTGAGAGATTATATTCCTCCAGTGTTCTTCCCAAACTTTCTTAGAACTGAAATAACCAGCTTCAAAGGACATCTGATGCACCTTATCTGAAAGAACAGTGGGATGTGCCTCCATATATTTTCACAAGCAAAAGGAGAAACACTGATATGGATAGGGCTTTGCAGAGAGGAAGCTCATGTTCAGGATAATCTAATCCACATACCAGTTGCCTGAATAGATTGGGAAATAGAGATTAGCCTTCCGATATAGAAGAACTTTTTATCATTCTCCTTTGCTTTAGTACAGCTTGCATTTTCTCTTGTTCCAGACAACAATTTAAAATATTATCATGATAAAATGAATAGCACAGTAACAAAGAATTAGCCACAAACAATGAAAAAAGTAATCCAAGGAAAGAATAGGTTGAGTATTTTTCCTAAATTTTAGTTGTAAAAGACTCCTGAACAGTACACCCATTAAAATGATTTGGAGATAGGATACTAGAATAATAGAGTTGTAATACAAGCACATAAAAATAATGAAATTCTTGATATTGTCTCAGATTCTCATTCCCTATCAGTCTCATTCCTTGAAGGAAAGTGTAGCAGACAGCAATCTCGTGACTCTTGAAGCCTCAGAACCTGAGATACGACAGTAATTCTGATACGAGCTTTTCAGAGGAGCTGACTGTTAAAGGGAGAGTATTCACAACAGCTCAACTAACAGCTGACGCATGGGTCTAATAGAGTACTATCTCTCTTCTAATATGACTTCTCCACTGCAAGAAGCAGCTGGGTGAGAAGAAGAATGCTGTAAGGAGGGCTGGGACTCTGGTAGAGGGTGAATTCTCCATGTTATCTTCCTTAGCTACTCCCTGAGGGAAAAAAAATGAGATATTTGGGAGCAAGAGAAATAGAGCTGAATAGAGAGAAATAGCTGGCTCAGGCAACGTACAAAAGCATATGGGAGAAACAGTATCCTGAGGAATGCAAAAAGGAGGAAGAAGTCCAGAGTTGAGGGAGGAGGTATCTAAAACCATACAGAAAATACAATGAAAGCAGAAAGTTTTCTTATATGTCAAAGGGATCCTTGGAGGAATTAAAGCTTTGGAATCACTACTATGTAAGATTGGTATTACATCTGAAGAAGTTTCCAGGCAAGCTTTATCAGAAAAATAAAGATTGCTAAGAGAGTAATTAATAATTAAGTTGAAGTCCTTTATTTCATTACCCCAGAAATCAAACTCTGGTAGTCTGCCATAGGGTTCTGGAAAAATGGCTGCACATGAAAATGTCTAAAGTGCCCTTGAGTGACAGGCCCTAACAACAAGTTCTGTTAACAGAGTTAACAGATCGTTAACAGAGAAAACACTGCAGAAATAAACATGCATTTATCTGTCTGTCTTAAAGATGAGAATGGAGAAAATGGATCCTAAAGAGACTTGCTATGTGCATACAAGCACATACATTTCTAATTTATTAATACCTGTTGCTGACCAAGATGTTGTTTGCTTTACTCACTCAGTCCAACCAACCTCTTAGATGAGAAGTGAGTAAGAACTGGAGCATTTCCCATTACCTTCAGGCCAATTTATACAGAAATGTCGAGACCTAATGCATAAGTACAGGATCTGAACTGCAGAATGCCAGATTGTCTCCTTACCTTGTGAGGAAAGCTGCTCTATCCAGCTCTCTTATTTAGAGCCATCCTTCACTATTTAGTTTAGAAAAATCAAACAAAAACTTCAAAATTAATTTAAAAATATAGAATGGCTTGATTTTTATTCTCTAGAGCATATTCCAGGGGACATTATATATCACACAAGCATATTCCATAGCCATGTTCTGTTATGTCTTTACTACCCAACCTTAGGAGGTTGATCATCGAATAGCTGGTGCACCCCATGACAGTTTGGAGGACCGTCTAATGGTATTCAAAAGATTTACTAATCCAATCCAAACTAGTATCTGCAAACAAGTGAAAATGTTTTATGCTGCATTTTGGGGGAGGACGGATGACACACAACCAATCTAGGTTTGTAGAAGAAACCATGAAAATATGACCCAGTTGCACCTCACAGTTTTAGAGAAACAGAAAGCAGATACAAAAGGTCAATTTTACTGAGATTTTTGGCATTTTGGGGTATATTATGATTCACCCTCTTTAAGTTATTTCATTTGTCAATAATATTACAGAAGATTTTTTTTTTGTGGGTAGTATACAGACTTCTTAAGCCACTTGCTTTTGTATTACTAATTAGGCTATTGACAGCACTTCTACAAGTGATGTGTGGTTTCTCAGAGAGTCTGTTTTAGGAGTGAGAAACAATACTGTTACTTTTGTGGTTCATGGAATGGCTTGTCACTGGGGCTTGGAAATCGCCTGCAATATTTGTGGCTGCAGTACATAACTATAGTTTCTGTAGTTTTGTACAGTGGGATAAAAACATAGTAGCTTCTTACTGAGCCAGACTTAAAACATTTGCCAATCTTCTGCTTGGCATTAACTGGACACTTGGTATCAGAGAAGAAAAACAATACACTGGAAAAGAAAAAGAAAGAGCCTGAAAATAGAGAACCACTCAGTAGGAAAGCCTGGAAATAAAGATATTGATAGCAAACTGCTGCCTGGGACAGCAATAACATTAATAACTTTCCCACATGCTTCTATATTGTACAACTCATTCTGTACAATATGGAGCAGAAAGCAAGGCAAGGGATTTTCAGTCAGTATTATGATAGAACTTTCCCCAGATAACTACAGCTGCATGGTGCTCGGCAATTCTGAGGCAGTTTCCCCTGGCTTTTAGTTTCTTTGTTTTCCTAGGATGTAAATTATACACTATCATAACCTCTGCTGCTTACTAAGAGTCAAGCTATGTTTTGATGTTGTTGACTTTTTATTCTTTTTACCTGACCAAAGTAAACAGAAGTGGCACAGTTAAAGAAGGCATTTTTGCAGGAGTCAATGGAGAGACAGATTATTCTGCAGCAGTGAAGAAAACCCACGAAATCATCTGCAACAATTCCTTACAGTAATATAGATGGGCTCACAACTGTGCATGGACTAAGCATTCTCCATGAACTCCTGGTGTGTCTCCTGTACTTTGGAACAACATTCTGCCTGTTGTCCATTGGGCCTCCCACATACGAGACAGATCAAGAAAGAAAAAAGAAAGTAGGATATAAAGAAAAGCAGCAGCAGCAGCACATTTTTTTCATGCCGCTGAGCTTTTCTTCCTGCAAAAAGAAAGCAAATGGACTTTTATTCCCATTGCTGCAAATGGCACTTTCTTCTCTGCGATCCCATTAATTTTAACACATGGGTCTTAGCATGTACATCCAAGCTCTCGTCTCATTTTTGGTGCCCTGAAGACTCGTAAGACGAAGTAGGACAGAGCTTCACAGGACAAAAGAGGGCAAAAGCTCAAAGTGAGAATTTTCTGCAGAAATGACAGATTGCTGACAATCTTGCAAAGCAAGGCAATACTTTCCCCTTCCTTTCTTGATTCATCTTCTGTTTTTCTGCAGAAGTTGAGCTTCTGTCCACTTCCTAAATAGTCAGAACTTGTCATGATGCAAGTGATAATTTCTGGACCAAAATAAATTAAATTCCTATTAAAACAATTAAAATGTAATTTAAAATCATAATGAAACAAAAAGGTGCAGACCTTTCTTTACAGTGTTCTTAGTGACTTCCTGAGAATTAATTTTTTTTTTTCAAGTTTAATAAATTCCGCAAAAAGGACATTTAAATAGGTGGTCCTTTAGCTCATATTGGTGATCAATGACTAAAAATCATGCTACTCTGTAGTTCAAGAGATGCCTAGATAGTTTTGTAATACAAATGCACAATTACATGCTAGTTGGAATGACTACGTAATCTCTTTCTGGGTGAAAAGTCTCTTTTGTCTACTCCTGGTTCCTGATATGTAAATTAAAATTACATTTTCAATAAACGCAACTCAGAGTATTTGAGATTTTAACATTAATTTTTCTTAACTATCTTTCCCTGAGATTGTGCAGGAGTATAAGTTATCCTGAGTGAAAAAAAATTTGGAGAAAATAATGCAATCTTATTCTGCATCAAACTCCAGACTTTTTTTTTAATTTGATTAACAGTACTGTTTCCCAGTTCCCAAGGGGAAGACCTCCTGTACAGAATGGAGGACAATTCTATTTTCATGGAAATCAGTACAAACAGTCACTTACTGCCTGTGTCTATTGTCCTCAAAGTCCTCGAATATATGATTTTTGAATGTCAAATACTTTTCATATTGTCAGAAAGTAACATATGCAATAAAAAATTTGACAGAAATATTCATTATTTAAACTGAAGGTAGTTTAACATGAACATTTTACAAACTATTCTGTATTCTGCTAGCCACATCTCTTAATTTTCTGAAAGAATATGCCTATATTTTCTTTGAACTTGTGGGCAGCATCATGATTTCATCCATACAATTCCAAAGACAAAAAAATAGATCTGCCTCCCCCAAGATTAATCAACAGGGAATATGCAAAACTAACTCTCCTCCCTCTTCTCTTCCTGCCATTTTCCATCCAGCATAGTTGATTTATCACTTGAGGAAGTGAGGACATCTCTAGCTATAGGGATAAAATAGTGTTTTTGAGCAAACCACGAAAACTGCAGTTGCTCCATCGACACTTATGATGGACAAATTATAACTCTAACTCACAATATTTCTAAACCCATAAAAAACATTTCTCAAACTTACAGATGATGTGCTGAAGTGATGAAAGCATGGATCGCTGATGTGTCCACAGCCTCTACATTGTCATTGTCCCATATAATACATATGTTTTTGGTCACACGGCACTGAAAGGTTTATGCAGTCCCTTATGTTCCCCTCCATCATCATCACAGTATGCATATTGTATCTTTACCTACCAATGCACAGGCAACAGTTTTAGTTCCTCAGTCAAAAACAAAAAACAAAACCCAAAAAACAAACCCCAAAATCCACAAGTGAAGTGATTATGGAAAATTAATTTGCAAATGTAGTTCTCTCTCCCCAGGGAGGTGCACCGAGCTTGACTGAGTTCAAGAAGCATCTGGACAATGCTCTCAGTCATCTGTTCTGATTGGGCTGGTCCTGTGTGGAGCCCGGAGTTGGACTCGATGATCCTCATGGGTCCCTTCCAACTCGGGATATTCTATGATTTTTTTCTATTCTGTATGGGACTGGGTAAAACTCAATATCCACTCCAGTGAGCAAAACCAATATTACTAAGCTATATTCAAGTTAATCATTCAATAATACTAGCCTCATAAACATGATTGAATTAAAATGCCAATGAATGTATCATTGGTATTTCTTTCATGCATAGTATAGTACATCTCAACAGGTTTTTATGCATTTCTCCTGCCAGATGAAAAAAGATGTTAGGAAAATATTCACTGAAGTGGTATATTAGTTAATTTAGGATGTTGACAGTACCAAGGTTCTTCAACTTCTTTGGTGGCTTGCACTTTAACACAATTTTGCAATAAAACTGGTTTCGTTGCTGATTTGTGAAGCTTATGAGGAATTAACAACAGAAAATGAGAAGCTGGAATTCTTATCATGTGATATAACTGCCTGTACATGTAATTAAAGCTAGGTCCAGTTTAGTCAACTGCTACTTACCTGCGTTCTTGTGTATTAGAACACATACAGGGTATTTTTTGTGTACCTCAGGAGCTAAATGCTAAATAATTTCTCCTTTCTCATTAATGATTATTATGCAAGTTTTATAAAACACACTCAAAAGGCAGGTTGGTTTCTCTTAGAAGAGATGCTGAGGATTCTTCTATATCAAGTGATTCAAGCAAATATCTGCATTAGAAAGGTCATGGATAATTCTTATTTTCCCCAGCTTCTCCCTGACTGGTGGTGATTATCCTGCTTTATCACAGACAGTTGCATGCCTGAGAACACAGCAGCTATGTAGGAAGCTCAAAACCAAAACAATGCATTAGCAACAGTGAGAAGTTTTTGTTCTCCTGACACAGGTTTGACTGCTACTTCACCTCTGTTTAGTAACCTAATAATCTTTCCAAGCTCCACAGGGGATATGACTTCTTTATCAGGCTTAAGTCATACTGGACTAAATTCAGAAAAACATCCAAGCTGCTTTTTGTACTAATACCAGCAGCCCCATCGATCTAGTAATGCCATACAGAGAAAAAGATACTTAATGGAATCAGTTTGGGAATTAAGTGGGAAGATTCTTGCTGTTTCGGTGCACATTGCTATTTGTAAGATTCTTTAACATGCTAGATTTTGCATTCATGCAAGACTATTTCTACATCTTCTCTCTACACATGGGAAATAAGTAGCCTAGAAACTCTCAAGTCTTAATTTCTTAGTCTGGACTCCAGGTACCCTCAGTGTACAGATGCAGCAACAGTTTGTGATTATGCTTTGTCCATCTTTAATCTATTATGTCAAAGAAAGTCAGGAAAACCAACAGGCTTCATAGCTGATACATGCATTTGAGTACTCAGGAAAACCTGTGTAAGCTTCCTGGATAGTTTGTCCTTGTGTAGTCAAATTTTTACCACATTAGTTATAATACAGGTTTTGGGACTGTCACTATTATCAGAAAAGTAAATAAAACCATTAGGAATTATTTTAAAATACACTCAGGAAACATGTAAAACAACACAAATCCATGTAAAGAAATGTTGCTATTTCTGCACTGAACTACTCCATGATCCTAGGGCCAGGTCAGGAGAAATAGCTTGAAAGAATTTACATTAATCAGTCCAACTGATGTGAGTTCCTATAAACTGATGATACTTAAAGTTAATACTAACACTACTCTCAGAAATAAAGGCCAAAACATATTACAGCAGTTTTTAATCCATAGTATAATGCCATTTACTTTAATGTGGTTACAATAAACACATGTACTGTTTTTTAAGCTGCAAGTACGAAGCTGCCATCATAAACAAATCTTTTGCAGAGTATTCTTAACATATTTTTCCTTGCCTAGAACTGATTAATATAGAGACATTCTCTACTGTGATTAACAATGTTCCATAGGTAATGGATTTTGATTCTTTGCCCAGTATCATCTAAGCATACATAAGAATTAATATAAGTGTCTCAGTCAAATTAATCTGGTCTGCTCTCTGACAAACAAAAGATTTTTATCAATCTATTTTACTTTCCATTATGTGCAGAACAACTTGAATTTATTTTGTATATCCATCTGAAATGACCAGCAGCAGTATTGTACAGAAGAAATGAGGCTTACAAAAATTTATACTCCGTAATCTTATATTGGCACATGTTGTATTTACAATCAGTGTGTTTCATGTCTTATCAGTAAGAAGCCCTTTCACAGCAATAACTTAAGAATATGTTAATCTGGGATATAATACCATAAATGGAGTTTCAACAGTTACAAATTATCTCAAAGACCAAAATTGTCAGAGAAATAAGGAGCATTCTAATCTGAGAAGTCATCTCAGCTATAGTATTTAATTCTCAAAAGAAATCTATCCAATATTGCAGTTGTAAATTCAAGCACGGACAGAAAGAAGAAAAGTACACTTCTACAGCTGTTTCAAAACCAGGTAATAAAAAGAGTGCCTTCAGTCTCTTCCTCTCATTGGTTTTAGAGCATACAAGGGAAATTCAAGTGTAAAAGAGCACTGCAGACCGTACAAGAGAAAAGGTAAATTTGAAGATAGTTTCCAAAAACAGAGGTTGAGCAAGAAGAAAGCAGAGGATTAAGGTTCTCTTACTACTACGTTAGGACATGCAGAAAAAACATCATGCCTATCACCTTACTGGTCTTTTGGATATGCTCAGGTACAGCATCAGAATAATAGCTGATATGCTGTCTCCTGAGACCATTTCCTTACTGGTCTTGAGGCTGTTTCTTAGGTTGTTGTCTACAATGTTTTTCTCTTTCTCTATTTTACTCCTGTAGCATCACTTGCATTTCACTCTTAGTGAAATGCACACAGTTATCAGGAGAAAATCAGAAGGAAGCTATCAAAAGATAATGTGTATGAACTTGTTCTTGTTATACACTGGAAGATAGTTCTGAAAATCTCATATTCGTATACCATTTTCATTGATAATTATTTCTTTGAATTTATCTTTTGGTTAAATAAAATAAGACTGCAAGGAGTCTGTGTGTATGTAAATGGTATGTGAGATTTTCTAAATGAGAAATAAGAAAAAAAAAGCTATAGTAATACAGCAATAGTGAAATTTAGTTGAGACAGCATGTTTCCTTACCTTGCAACCCTAAAATTATTTTGTCCATCATGGACTCCTTGTCCATGAGGAATCTTTCAATGAGTTCTGACTTCTTCTGTAAGATACTTCCTCCCTCTATACCTCAGCTTGCCTTGTTTGTCTGGCCTTAATTATTAGTCCATGATCAAATGAGAAGCAATAGTTTACAAATGTGCATTTGTATAAAAAGGTGGTATTTGGGAAGTGACATCTATCATGGTTCAACTCCAGCTGAGCACCATGCAGCTGCTGGACCATTTAATGGGACAGCAAAGGGAGAGGGAAACAACAGCAGCAGCAGCAATATTTATAATGGGATGTAAACAAAGGTGATAACAAAAAGAGCAATTTACCAATCCAACAACCTACCCAACTGACAGGAGGCCCAGCCCACACTCAGACCATCCCAGAGCAGCACCAAGCTACCCCTCCCCGGCCAGCCCCCTTTTATGGGGAGCATGATGTCACATGGTATGGAATAGCCCCAGCCAGCTTGGCTCACCTGGCCCGGCTCCTTCTGAAAATTAACCCTATCCTGGCCAAAACCAGGACACATCCAAAGCGATGTGCACTAGATATGGGTAATATAAAGTCAAAACAACTCTTCTTTTGTTTCTTCTTTCATCCTGAAGTAGCTTAACAAGAACAGCTGAATTCATCAAGCCTGGATCATCAGTTAAAGGACAAGCACAAAAACAAGAGAACTAAGCTAAGAAGCTGACAGTAAGTGGTGCTCAGCTGTGTAAAGATATTCATTAGTGCACAGCAGCTTATATTTTGACATGCCTATCTGAAATGAAAAATAAGAGGTTTTTCCCCACCCCCAGAAATGGCTTTACTGCAGTTTCATTAAAGGAGCTGATATACCAAAAAAACAGAAATTCTCCAAATTCTTCTGAAATGGAATAGTTCTCTAACATATCAACTGTTAACTACCTAAAGACGCTTTAAAGACAAAACTGGTGTAACACAACTAATGACCTGAAGCATGCTCCAAAGCAAGGAGTCAGAACCACATAGATTTTGGCCTTCTGGGACACATAATTAAGATACTGGAGAAGACACACTCCATTAAAGTCAACTGGTTTAAAAGGATCTGTCTTGGCTCTAATCCTTGACAAAGGTCTGGAGCACCTCTCCTATGAGAACACGCTGAGAGAGTTGGGCTTGTTCAGCCTGGAGAAGAGAAGGTTCTGGGGAGACCTAATTGTGGCCTTCTAGTACCTGAAGGGGACCTACCGGAAAGCTGGAGAGGGACTGTCTATCACGGAGTGTAGTAATAGGACAAGGGGTACTGGCCTTAAGCTAAGGGAAGGTAGATTTAGATTAGACATAAGGAAGAAACTCTTTCCTGTGAGGGTGGTGAGGCATTGGAACAGGTTGCGCAGAGAAGTTGTGGAGGCCCCATCCCTGGCCTCCATCAAGGCCAGGTTGGTGCTTTGGGCAACCTGGTCTAGTGGAGGGTGTTCCTGCCCATGGCAGGGGTTGGAACTAGGTGATCTTTGAAGTCCCTTCCAATCCAAACCGTTCTGTGATTCACTGATTCTATGATTCTGAAAATCCTAGAACCTGACATATGAATTCTGACATACAAACATCTTATTTCCCCATCATGGTTTTTTTATACGTTCTTGCTGAAGGTGGAATATCTTTCTGCACACAGTTTCTTATTGAAGTAAACCTCTTTCAGACCCATTCAGTTTTCCCTTGGAACAGTTATGTCTTATTGAGGGTAGATAAGTTACCCACCTTCAGCTTCTCTCTAAGCACCACAGAACTCAGTATGTTATCATAAGACACTTTCTAAGCTATCAGCTCTTTTTCTGTGTTAATCCAGTACGAGGAAGTTGTTACAATCATATGGCCTTTATCAAATGAGAAAATTTGATTTATGTGGTGTAACTGACACCTTTTTGAAGAGTAGAATGTACACGCTGTCTTTCTGCTTTTTGTTTTTTTAATCAGAGAAACTGGGCTTCAAATACTTTAAAATGCTGAAATAAAATTTCATATCCCACATATTGGGTATGTGAGGACAAATGGTCAATCACCTGAGACTGATTTAGATGTATAAAAATAATAGCAATTTGGATTTTAGGATTTGATTTTGAACAGTTGTACATCCATGTGAGAAGTTGTCACTATTTTTTAGTCTAATTCAGTTAAATAATGTTTTTGCAGCAAAGAATACATTTAACTCTGTATTATATCTTTCTCCATGAGAAGAAGAATTAAATGGCAATGAGATAAATGATTTTCCATTGCCTCAAAACTGCACAAATACCTGGGGAATAAAAAGGTTTCGTTTGCCAAGACAGTGAGCTATAAACACCTTTGTTGCTGTTCCTAGGGGGGAAGAAAGAGGCTTTGTTTTGGACTTAGACCAACTGTCAACAGAGGGATGTTTAGAACGATTTTTCATCACATCACCTTTTCAGTGATTTGAAATTATTAGGTTTCAATGGCCTTCTGTTTCCTTCAACTGCTCTCTCACCTGAAAAAGTGTCAAACTCATGAGGTCAAGAAGAGGATTAAGGGATTTTACAGATAACCAGAATTTGAATCAACAACTGAAATCTGAAGTTACAGAGTTCAAACTGGAAAAATGACACCATATTTAATAGTGAGACAGTGAGGGTAATCATCACAGAACATGACAAATTCTTCATCACCTGCACCTAGGATTGATGTCCCTCTAGAAAATGTACTTAAATGGATCTTTTAAAATCAGATGTAGCAATCACTCTCAGGAATTCTATATGAATATTATCTCAGAGGTCAAATAGACATTTAAAATATTTCTCCGACTTTAAATTCCATTAATTTTTTTAATATATACACAGCAGAAGGATCTGATACATATGATAATTATGGTGAAATTGAGTTTTACTCTAACGAAACTGACTTTCTTCTTCATACTTGTCTTTAAAAATAAAATAAACTGGATAGTTATACTGAATAATTTTAATTAATGCTGTAAAATAAGTATATGCTAAAAATCTCTACACAAACAATAATTGCAATAAACATGCTTTAGAGGATAAAAAAGAAAGTGTCTGTTAAGCTTGTTGAATCACCTATTTTAGAAAATATGTAGAGAACAGCAGAGGTAATTTGAAAAAAAACTATCAAATTCTATCAGTTCAAGCTATCTTCTCACTGGAAAATGCTGTAGGACAGGTGAACTATTCAGATGACACAGGTTACAGAAGCCACCCGCTCTGAGCTAGAAGGCTCCTTAAAACACCCTTTGGATCAAACGTGAGGAAAAGACAGCACCTATGTGACATTCTCCATCTGGAGGGTGTGATCAAAATGGGTCCATCAAAAAGTAGCTGCAGCCTAGAAGTGCTTTCACCATGGTCACAGCTGGAAGCTGAGCTGTGAATTTGTAGGTCAAGCTTTACACTTATTGCTAATAACTATTAGAAGCTATGTGGAGTGCTGACAGATTCTTTTCTGGCCCTGACCTAGATTTAGCCTGATTCAGTTCAAAGGCCTTTTTGCAGGAAGAAAACCCTGTCCTTCCTTATATTCTGTCTAATTTATGCAACTCATTTAGCCTAGAAGACTACGGCCAGCAGAATAAGACAATTCAAAGCATCAAGGGAATACAGTAAATATGAGCATACCCCAGTTTCATCACCTCTGTATAACTGACTGCAACAAAGATTATTCTATACCATTATAAAACTGTGATTCCTGTGAGCTATTCCCAAAGGACATCAATCAAAGTTTCAATCTCATTATAGACATGAGAGCTTTTATCTTCTTTGACAAGTTCAGGTTCAGGATGATGGTTCTGACCTTCTCAGGGCACCTCTAAATCCAGAGAAACGGGGGTCTTTATCACGGGCACTTATTTCTGTATATCCAGCAGAGCAGCTTACAGAAATTTTCTACTGTATTCACCAGAAGCTTAGATTTCACTTTTCCATGATACTCCATATAAAATACCTCTTCACATCTAGAATCTCAGAGAGAGGCAGGGCATTTACCACTTCTCTCATAATAATTTTCTACTAAATATCTACTAATAGTTAAGAGATCAGTATCACATTCTAATGACTACCTTTCTACCTAAATCCTCACATCTAAACAACCCCCGTCCATGATTTTTGTACTAAAAAGGCTGTGCACAACCTTAGGTGGCCGCAAAGATAAGAAAGATGTTCCCAGCTGTACAGGGAGTTTGTGACATTCTGTACACTGATACACCTTCAGCCTTAACTCTGTCCAAAATATAAGGATTTTCTGAAACTCTTGAGATTGCTGATACCACATAGTGTTCTTACTTTTAAAATCTCTTAGTAGCTGTCTAGCAGAACATGCCATCAGAAGCCAACACATAGATTAATTTTCAAGACTGAAAATGACTGAATCCATGTGTTATATTTTTCAAAATCAGAATACTTTTGAGTCTTCCTAAGCTATCACAGTGCAGTGGGACATCTTTCCAGAATAACAGCTGAGTCCAAAATTTTAAAAGTTTCTGTTCTTTCTGTAGTAACATTTCCTTGACAGAACAAAGCATTAATTTAGGTTCACTTGTCGCAGATAAGGGATTTTGTGCAAACCCTGTTGCATATCAATATACTAGGACTCAATTTTATAAATATAACACCAAAAATTCCTTTTTGCACACAAAGGCTATACTGTAGTATAACTTAGTAGTGAGAAAACTAGAATCAGTCCAAATTTCTATGCCAAGGTGCATCCTATTTTTCAACATGGTACATTGGACAACTCATTGCACACTGGCTGGCTCATCTTCACAGTGAAGACTTACTGCTGATCTATGTAGGACATTGCATCTGTCCTGGTTTTCGGCTGGGAATTTTCACAAGACGTTGGGACACATCCAGGACAGGTGACCTAAACTAGCCAAAAGGATATTCAATACCATATGACATTACGCTCAGTATATAAGAGGGGAGGACCTGGCCAGGGAGGTCGAATCGCCGCTTGGGGATGGGCTGGGCATTGGGTTTCAGGTGGTGAGCCAAGTGCATTGCGTATCACCCACTTTGTGTATTCTTTTATTAGTACTGCTACTTTTCCTCTTCCTTTGCTGTCCTAATAAACTGCCCTTATCCCAACCCCTGAGTTCTACCTTTTTCTTCCAGTTCTCCACACTGGGGGGGAAGGTTAAGGTGAGCGAGCAGCCACATAGTACTTAATTGCCAACTGGGGCTAAACCACGACAACGTCTTACACTAATTAATCTAGAATGTTCATGTCCTGGCTTTGGCCAGGATAGGGTTAATTTTCAGGAGCCAGGCCAGGTGAGCTGAGCTGGCTGGGGCTATTCCATTCCATGTGACATCATGCCCCCATAAAAGGGGGCTGGCTGGGGCTGGGCTGGCTGGTGCTGCTCTGGGATGGTCTGGCTGGGGGCTGAGCATCTGGTCCCTGGGGTAGGCAGTGGATCGGTAAAGTGCTCCATTTGTCATCGCGTTTGTTTACATCCCGGTATAACTACTGCTGCTTTGTTGCTGTTTTCCCTTTGTTGGCCCATTAAACGGTCATTATCTCAAGTCAAGGCCGTTGTGCCCTTTGCTGTTCTCATTCTGCCCCTTGTTTTGCTAAGGGGGCAGTGAGCGAACGGCTGTGTGGGGCTCAGCTGCCGGCTGGGGCTGAACTGCAACAGTTCAATAGCTCTGGAAGCTATCAAAATGGCTTTCAAATGCCATTTTCATAATCTTTTCAGGCATTTCTATGCTTGCTTTCTATTACATCCAAGAACAAACATCTGAAATAGCAAGTATACACAGGAAAATAAATCTGTTGATCTCTGGTTTTGGTTCTTTTGGAAAACACTTGCATTAGAACTGGAAGATAGCTAAATTATTGGAATGAAGA
The DNA here is from genome assembly GCA_013399095.1 of Psophia crepitans. Taxonomy (NCBI): domain Eukaryota; kingdom Metazoa; phylum Chordata; class Aves; order Gruiformes; family Psophiidae; genus Psophia; species Psophia crepitans. The sequence continues at coordinate 1,042,714 of VWZZ01001702.1, forward strand.
AATCCTTAGATTTGGAATGTCTGAGTTTTAAATATGCATTTCAGCCCCATTGCTACTTTTCATGCTTAAACCATGTTCTCGTTCTTTCTTATTTTTGGCTATTGTCTTCCTAGGCATCTTGTATTCCATAAGTGCTTGTTAATCAGCAGTGTATGTCACCTAATTACCTGAAATTCAGTTCAAACTTATAGCACACATGAACCATATCAAATGAAGCACCATTTTACCTTTTTTTTCCCTGTTCTACTCTATTTTTTTGACAATTCTAAAGCTATACATGACTGTATAATATGGGGTTTTTTTGTCTTTAAATGAATTCTCATTTAGTACTTTGCAGCACTGGGAGGGGTGGCGAATATGTTTTGTATACATCCTAAAAGGTTGCATTTGTTTTCTTATTGGTAACACCACTGAATTTTTTTTCATCTTTTAAGAAAAAAACTGATGAAAAATACATGAAATGAAATACATTGCAGTTCCTTCTCTCTGGAACTGGAATTAATTTTACCTATTTAAACAGAAAATAGAATATCTAAAAAAAGATCTAAGCCATTGCTCTGCTCTTTTAAAAGTTATTAATACCTGTAATACAATCTATACTTTGGTATGTTAATCTTCAAATTATCCAGAGTTCCTGTTCCTTGAATTCTGTTTGTCACACTGCTAGCTCTTTTAAGTTATAAGTAATGTAAACAGCATCTACATGTTCCACCAGCTTAATTAGTATGCAATACACTTCCACTTCTTATATTGTCACCAGTGTATACAGTGAAAATGAGGGCAGATGAATTCACTGTGTATAATTTGTAAATATCTAACTGGAATGTTTAATCTCATCATCTTTGGTTTTCTTTTGTGGTAACTAATGAGAAAGAGGACAGTTCAAACTGCCTAAAGTAGTCTTCTACTTTGATTTGCCTAGTGAAGGTTAACTGTGCAGGGAAACGGAAGGTGAGATTTGTCTGACCAAAAGCAGATATGAAGAGCTGAGCTGGTCACTTAACACTTCTCTTCAAGGTCAGTGGGAGAAAGACGGAGTAAATCTCCTCTGTCTAAACTGCCTGTCTACAATAGGCCTAATGAATCACACTCTGATTCTCCCATTTACCCTAAAGAGAAGCCTCAAGTGAGTTGCTTAATTGTATATGCCTACTGCATATGTTATAAATGCCTGAAGTTGGGTGAGATGAATTCCACACTAACCCCCTAATTTTGATTATTAAATTTAGACAGCAACTTCAATGAAAGCTCCGAGGTATCTGGAAATTAATCTTTTTTTTTCCAAGTCTTTGCTACCTCCCAGCCTTCAAAGCAGAGTTCATCTTTAGTTTTCAGGCAGCAAAAAGAGTCTAGCAGATACATTTCACCACAAAACTCATTCCACCTTTTCCTTCCAGACCTGTAGCTCCCACTCCAGATCCACATCAGATAGTCATCCAGATTCATACAGGTAAAGATCTTTAACTATCACAGACCCTGCAGGTTCTGTTTAGTGCTTGCAGAAGATTCATGGCCTACCTAATAACATAGGTACATAGCTCTTTTTCAAAGGTTACAGTCAGTCATCTTAATCTCACAACACCATCCAGAAAAATTTCAATTCTATCAGCCTTGAGTTTGAAAGGCTCAACCAGTTTGGAAGTGAGGCGCTCAAGCCAACAGCATATCCTTCTGTTATAAGAGCCATCTGGGTTATGTTAGGAGTCATTAGACTGGGACCAGCAGGGAAACAATGAGGAGGGCTCAGGGGTGAAATTAACAGGAAGATGGAAATAAAACCAAGAATGAACCAGGTAGGAAAACAAAGACTAAGCAAAGATTAGTTAGGCCAGGCCTAAGGAACAAGAAAGAACAGTGGTGTAGTGAGGCCTGAAACCTGAAAGGCCAGTGATCTAGCAGCTTTTCACATATGCTCCAGATTCCTGAGATGCACTAAGGTCTGATGACTGTGTAGTTCACTTGCAATGTCATATGGGCAGAATCACCACCTCTTGTGAAGTCCCTATGACCATAGCCCTCAGCAGCACCATTAACTCTTTCTGAATGGTTGGCTTTAGGAAACTGGACAAATTTTTAGATGCATCAGGAAAATGCTAGTGTATACAAGGAGCATAAGCACTATGACTATACATTGATTTGCCTGGAAACAAGGAAGATCCATGGAAACACTTAGCTGAGATAGTTGCCAGAGGGAGTTGTTCACAATCATTTATAAACTGGACAATCACCTGGACACTAATGGTGGGAACAAAATAGAAACAAAAGCAGAGAGGGGTCTGACCTGAACATTAGGAGAGAATGTGGCATCCTTTGCTGGGAAAACTCTGTCTCAGCTCAGAATCTATACATTTTGGCTTGAATCTCCTTCCAGCGTACGGCTGAGATAGTGGCATGCAGAACAAAATTAAATCAAAGTTTGAACAAATGCAAATTATGTATTTTAGGACAAGAGGGAATGGCCTCAAGTTGCATCAGGGAAGGGTTAGATTGGATATTAGGAAAAACTTCTTCACAGAAAGAGTAGTGAGGTATTGGAACGGACTGCCCAGAGAGGTGGTTGAAACACCATCCCTGGAGACATTAAAAAAACTGTAGATGTGGCACTCCAGGACATGGTCTAGTAGGCATGGTGGTGTTAGGTTGATGGTTGGACTTGAGGATCTTGGAAGTCCTTTCCAACCTTAGAGATTCTATGATTTTTGTTACAGTCTTATAATAATATACTTCTACCATTATCGAAGAATTTTGACAAATAAGAGATCACTGTTTATCAATACAACTTACAGTGGCTCCTGCTTGGCAATAAATATCAATAATCTCTTCACTGATTTTTTTTCTTCAGTTATTCATAATGCTCTACAAATTATGAGTTGGGGTTTTTTTATACCTTATAAAAAATAAGACAGGACTCAAAATATATACATCCAACTCTTAAATGTTTAATGCTTCTAGTAATAATGCAAACTTTTTGCCTGGTTAGAATTTTACAGGAGAAAATGGCACACAATTAAAATAATGCCAATTCCAAACAAAGGTTCATCTGTCTGAAGGAAACATGTTTCCCTCAGCAGCTGGCAGCATATTTGGAAACAAGACGCATTTGCCTTGTGTGTCTGCAAAGGGGAAGATGAAAATGTGAATTCTACTACTCCTATTTAATTGCCATCATACCAGAGCTGTCCAAGCAGGGGGAGTGCAATCCACATGTGTGTGTCACAGTGCTTTTCTTGGGATGTAGCTTCTACCGATATTGGCAATGAAACCCCCATGGAGAAGTGGCTGGAACTCCACCTCTTTCCATAAGAAGCAGCAGCAAACCACTTCCACAGAGAAGCAGGAAACTGCAGCTGCTCCGTATACAAAGCTCCCACCCAATAATAACCCGTACCTTATTGATGTGGGTAAGTCAAATTGTTTGCGTCTTTCACTGCATACGAAATATTCTGCCAGGATGATGTGCAAATCACAGTCATTGTAAGGACCAGAAGTTTTAACTGTTTATGACTGCAGTGATAACTGCACCTGTTGCTCTGAATCACCTTCTTTAAGGAGCTAGAAGTATTGCTTCTGCAGTAGTACAAGCAGCTCAAACTGCCTTGCTAGTTCAAGATGTGGGAAGAGGGTAAGGGGCTGTTGAGCTGCAGCATGTCTTAAGTAGCTGAAGGACTTGAGGCACAGGTCTCAATTTGGGGAAAGAGAGCAGGGATGTATAGTAGGAGTAAAGGGAAATATCAGTGATTATGGGCTATTGACTGGAAACACTGACCTTGAAGGAAAATGTTAAGGAGATAGAAGATAGTGTCCTGGGATGGTGGATTAACAGGCAGAGTCTGCACTCAGTGTATGTAGAGTATACACACACACACACACGTATGTAATTTTTTGTCTTCATTTTTGCTATAGAATATTATTTTCTTTCACTAGATTTGTCAATAGTTGTTAGAATGATTGAGCAACTGGAATATACACCTACTGACATTTGAGCTTATTTATAACACAAATTAAACATTGTATCACCACTCTCCTTTTAATTACTATCCCTATTGAAAGCTGCTGGCCTGATTTACAGAACAGTACAGCAAATGCAAGATTACATAGAACTCATTATGAGCTCTAAGCACCTACGAAAATGAGGCCAGCTTTGTACCTGGGTATTGCACAACCCAGGGTTAATGAACCAGCCACACTGCTGAACATCTCCTGTATAAAACATTCATGATGAAAACTACACATTGCAGTGTGGTAGCTGATATTTTGAGAGGTTTCTTTTTTTAATCACCTACTTTTCCCTGAGCTTTGCAATATCAGTGAGCCTAGAAAGACAGCAAAAGACAATGACTTTGATTTTTGGTGGCTGTAAGCATGAGATTGTTTTATTTTAAATGGTCTTTAATGTATCAGTTTAATTTATTACCAAAATATTGGCACAATTTGCCAAAACAAAATTAAAGAAGATAGAAAAATTTTGAAATATAGACAAGCTAAATGAAAATATAACTCAAAATATGTTTGACAAGAAAGATTTAATTGTTCTGTTTTAAGGTTTTTACTTTGATTTTTTGATAGTGAAAAAAAAGTTTATGTATATTTTCAAAATTTCTTAACCTCAGATGTTATAAAGAAGTCAGTTGTGCTTACTTCTGAAATCAGGATGAGGTTTATTTTCTGAACCTTGCCAACTTGCCATTTCATCCTGATTAAAGTTCTGTAGGGCTTGCACAGCTTCAGCACAACTTTCTCCAAATCCAGCCATGCGTGCATTTTTAAAACTAACATCTTAGTAGAGATAGAAAAAATATTGCTTGGCATGACATTCAGCTTTAGTCTAAAATATCTGAATTATTCTGCAGTTGGTGAAGTTTAGACTATACTCTGGCTAAATTTGCCCATTGTTTTATAGGAACAAAGGTGATTTGGAGCAAACGTGTTAGAAATTATTGAGAGCTTGTAGTACTGCTTTAGTGTTTGGAAGCTTTATTGCTCATGTCATTCTTGTTTGACATTGCGGAAGTACAAAATGTAGAGTTAAAAATTGCCAAATATTCTGTATTATAATATTTGTAGAAGAAGAATCTTTTCTTTTCTTTTTTTTTTTTTCTCCAAAATCTAATCCAATGCTGCATGCAGGATCCTTGAGAAGTGCAGCAAGGGATTTATAAAAGCTATTGCAGTTCATATATGCCCTGGAGAACTTAGTGCCAAGCAATGATTGGAGACTGTTCCTGTAATCTAATGACCTCCCTGACACTGGCCATGAATGTATTAATAGCGGCAATGTTAATTATGTGTAATGGACTGTACCTCTTCTTTGCTAAATTAAAACCATTACAAAGCACTGATATATTAAAAAGTGTTAGGAAGTAATTAATCCATAATTGCATGGTGGAAAATAACTAATAGAAACTGTGAAAGAAAAGATAACCTTACCAGAATATTAATGCTTTGCTTTTTGAATATAATACAGCAATTTAATCCACTGGACTACACTACTGGCATCAATGGGAATTTACAGTAGACTTCAAATAACAAGAGGCCTTTTTTCTTGTTGAACACTGTCAATTAAAACATTGAGAAAAAAGCCTAAAATCACAGAGCTTCAGAGTTTAAATAAACTCCATCTCCCTAATTCATATTGGTGTCTTTAGATGCTGCAGTATGTTATGTAAATCAGGCTGTATTTGCATCCTAAAAAACCCAAAAATTAGACCAGAGTGTGAGCCTAATTGATTGCAACAAAAGATCTGATTATGTAGACTTGAGCACATCTAACAGAAGCGTGAGAAGGGGGACTCTATCTGCACCCAACTGCCAAGGCATAGAAACATGATACAATCTAAATTGTGATTCCTTTGTAGCATCTGTAGAAAAATATGCCTGGAAACATTGTGTTTTAAAAAATTGTTGAGACCTGTGTTTCTCTTTTGAGGAAACCTCTGTCCCTGTTTAACCTCAGAGTACTGGCATAATCCAACACTTGTCCTTCATCAAAAATGACCCAATTATATTAGGTATTTTTAAACTGAAGATTACCCTTACAGAAAAGATCAGGATGAAATGTTTTAATTGCATCAGTTATCTGAAGTAATTCATTAAAATGTCACAACACTGACAGATGATGCTCTCCAGAGTTCATGTATATCTGATCTTGGTTGCTTTAATGTTTATTTTGTATCATCCATAATGATTTTACTCAGCAAAGCTATTTCTGTCCGTATGTAAGAAGAACAATGAAAAATTCATTGTTTCAGGGCATGTAATATCTGAAGAAGTTGAGCACAGACCTGAAAACACAATTTTTTTCTCTTATATTTTCATCTTTTAGGAAAATAACAATCTCTTAAACAAATCACTAAGAAGCCATGAATTATGTAATAGCGTAATCTCTTACTCTGCTGCGTATTTACTAGTCTTCATAGTGAATGTGTTTTAACTGGTTATTTAGTGTTCCATTAATTATTTCAGAGTACAACTAAAGCTTGTTTGAACTTTAGTTTGAGCTTTAGAGGACACAAGAAAAAAAAGTGGCAGCTTGATTTCCTGGTCTCTTCAAAACTGTAACCCATTCATTCATTAATGCGAACTTCCCATTGCCTACAGACAGTGTAAAGAATAGAAAAGCTTCCTAGGTGTTTAGTACATCAAAGCCATTCTTATTATGCAGGTTAGAAGAATAATTTCAGTTAAACTAAACAGACATCTTAGTTATTGATAAGGTCATAACATTGCAGAGAGAAGTATAGGCAAGACTTGTTGAAGACTTGCACTTTGACTAAAAGCCAAGTTAATAAACTAAATCAATACAACATTAACACTGTATATGTTAAGTAGATTAAATCCCAGTGATAGGTTTTGAAATGTAGAGCTAACTTAGATACAAAGATCATAAGGCACAATTCCTGTAGGCCCTATTGATTTGATTTCAACCCCTCCCTACAGGAATAAAATCTTAGTCTCAGACTACTTCACATTTTTACTATTGACCTGTTTTCCAATAACAAGCAGATTAATAAAATGGCAAAAAATAAGGGTACTCTGCCAGCACAATAACACTCATTTGTCTAACAGGGCACAGTCCTTACTCACCTCTACATATAAAATTCTATGCCCAAGACAAGAGTGAAGGGAAACACTTACTGGAAAGATATCTCTATCCTTGGATGAAAGTAACTGGAAAAAAGCCTCCTGTAATCAGCGGTTGATGAGATAAATATGTACTTGTCATGTTTTACACAGTAGTCAAAAGAATTACTACACGTACCAACAGTCTGTGAAAAAAGGAAAAAGTAAGAGGGAAACATAAGAATAGAGAAAGTACATTCATGCAGCTGTGGTTAGAATACAGTTTCACAGAATCATAGAATCATAGAATGGTTTGGGTTGCAAGAAACCTGTAAAAGTCATCTAGTCAAACCTGCAATGAGTAAGGACATCGTCAGCTAGATCAGGTTGCTCAGAGCCCCATCCAACCTGACACTGAATGTTTCCAGGGGTGGGTGTCCTGGTTTCAGCTGAGAGAGTATTTTCTTCACAGTAGCCAGTATGGGATTGTGTTTTGGGTTTGTGCTGGAAGCAGCGCTGATAGAGGAGAGATGTTTTTGCTGCTGTTGAGCGATGCTCACACAGAGCCAAGGTCTTTTCTGCTTCTCGGACCGCCCCACCAGCAGGATGTTTGGGGGGTGTGCAGAGAGTTGGGAGGNGGTTGGAAAGGACCTCCAAGATCATCAAGTCCAACCGTCCGCCTAACACCACTATGCCTACTAGACCAGGTCCTGGATGATGGAGCCCTGCTTTCCTGGGGATGGCTGAACACCTGCCTGTCATGGGGAGTGGGGAATGAATTCCTTGTCTTGCTTTGCTTGATCATCAAAAGATGAAATGATAGCAGAATGCATACGTATTTTTCTGGAAAATATTTTTGAAAACAACATCATTATCCTAGTAGATGAAAGCATAAGAACATTCAAAGGCTGAAAGATAAATCTGGTCAACATCAAGCACAAAATTACTTATTTTCAGTAGTCAAAATAAGTAATGCTTGGAGCACTTTAGCAAATATTTACTTTTTCCCCTCAGAAATCATGCTGCAATGTTCACATTCAAGATATATTACACAGAAATTAATTTCTAGAATGTGGGGCCATTGAAACCCAGAAGACAGAAAAGAACCAAATGCCAAGGCATGAAAAGGCTCTGAGGCAATCTTTACCTAGTGAGTTTTCCATTGAACTTAGAAGATATGGGGAAGAAAAAACCCAGCTAAGGAAATTCTTCACTCTCTTTAGAGCAGAATATAATTCCATGTATGGGAGATAAAGGGAAGGACTAAGAAAAATCTAAGCAAGAAAGTCGAAAAATGCTAAGCTCCCAGCTCTGGTATTTCAGTGCAAATCGATGGTTCATTCCTAATAATAAAAGCAACTTGAAGAGACAGAGACGAGATCAAGACTTTCGATTATCTAGATTTGCACTCTTTCCACTTAGCAAAAGTAAACGATAATTATTTAATGTGCATACTTTCAGAAGAACTGACATCATTTTTGGATACTTTGCACTAAAGATATAACTTATGCTGCCCAGTCCTTACAGATGTCTGTCAAAACATACCATTGTCCAGAAAAAAGCCCAAAGCTAACCAAGAACATTTCTGTGTAATTCAAACTCTACCATGCAGCAAAACTAATTTGAGCAAATAGTCTCTGATTTTCTCTGCTTTCACAAACCCTAGTAGAACAATTTTTCTGTTCAGCATCCTGTCTAAAATTACTAAGCTGTATTTCCAGTTATGTATATAAGTATATAAATACTGAATTGCGAGCACATATAAAACAATCTTACACTTACTGAATGATTAGTAAGATTTAATATATTACTCGTTTGTTTCAAGGCTTTTGCTTTTATTGTTACTATAAATGTATGTTCCAAAATTGTTTTAATTTGAAAATTCTTGGCATAACTGTGATAATCTATTTATTTCACATCAGCATTTCTCAGGTTTTTCTCAAAAGTAGAAGTATCTGTAAATTAAAGCAACAGTATTTCCCACTTCCTTCGCTTCTCTAACTGTCCTCCACATGTTGCCAAAGACAGACTCATCTTAATGTGTAAATCATATTTTAGCCAGTTGCCTGACTCCCCAGAGTCTTCCCATACTTCTAGAGAAGACGTGCAAGACAAAAAAATGGATTTATTCCACTACAGAATGGTGAGGAACACAGTGAATTTAGAAATTTATATGTTCTGGGATAAGAGATAACATTGTTGGAATCAGTGTCGTTAAATATATGCTAAAATGAGCAGTATGTATAGCTTTAGGGTATTTTTGTAATTAAACTCTCCAAAGACATGGACATGCATAACAGATCACTGTACTTGCAATATCTGCTTATAAATATATGTAAAGTAGGTAGCAAGCTCAGCGGTCTTAAATTTGCTTTAATAATTCATCCTCGTTAATGAAATCCTAGAAATTTTACACTACAAGGAGAGCAGAATTCTTATACCATTTCAGATAATACTATATCAAAGTATCTACACTGCAAAAAATATAGCTGATGAAGAAAACTTCTAGAACTAAAGAGAGTGTCGGATGAGACTATGCATGTAACTTTTCTCTCCAAAAGCAGGAGAGACTCTTGCTTTACAATAACAGAATCATAGAATCCTTAAGGTTGAAAGAGCCCTCAAGGACCATCCAGTCCACCCGTCCCCGTCTCCCCCCCCACATTACCCACTAAACCATGTCCCTAAGTACCACATCCAACCTTTCCTTAAATACCCGCAGGGACGGTGACTCCACCACCTCCCTGGGCAACCCGTTCCAATGCCCGACCACCCTTTCTGAGAAGAAATTTCTCCTCATCTCCAACCTGAACCTCCCCTGGCGCAACTTGCAGCCGTTCCCCCTAGTCCTGTCGCTAGTTATCTGCAAGAAGAGGCTGTCCCCCAGCTCACCACAACTTCCTTTCAGGTAGTTGTAGAGGGCAATAAGGTCCCCCCTGAGCCTCCTCTTCTCCAGACTGAACAGTCCCAGTTCCCTCAGCCAAGATAGAACTAGAAGAATCCACAGCATCTAATCAGAAATAGGTACATTTTTTGCTATGCACAATCGTTAATTAACTTAGATGGTGCATATATCAATATTAGAAGCATTATCTAATCTAAATTGTTCACTCTGGGCAACTGTAAGCAAGTCAATGCTTCTCAGAAAACATGGCTATATGTTATCTGTGAAAGTGATACTTTGATTATACTGGCCAAGAAAAAGGAAGTTGTTTTATTTAAGAATTCAAATAGATCCCAAGTCTCAGAAACCAATAAACACTGGTTTTATAGACATCTTAACCTGTCCAAATTGTTGGACGTAAAGAACAAAACAAATCAGTGACCATTTGAGTTAGTTATTATTCAACTGTGCACTTCTTATAATCAGGAGTAAACTATTTTTTGTTTTATTACATTTCTGCTACTACAGTTAATGAATACAAGCAGCTATTAGTCCACTCATGCTCCAATTGTACATACAATACAGGCAGTCATTCACAAAGTACCATATGGCAACTCCACATCTCACTAACCTTTTGGACTCAAACTGTACTAATTATACTTTGTAAAGCAAAATGGTGCTGTGGTCAAATTCAGAACTGCCTGCTGGAAAACTGAGACAGCTACTGCCTAGATCTAGACTATTTAGTTACATATATGTGAGAAAAAGCAAAGAAGAAATGAAAAAATTCTGACCTTAATAGGAAGAACTTCTTATCACCTACGAATAGTGAATGCCTAATCTATATTTAATTCTCAGTGCTGAGTACTAAAGGAGATAAAGGGGAAAAAATGGACAAATAGCTTGAAAGCCAACGCCAACTGCTAAGTTTTAACTTGCAGATAACTAGGTTTCCACAAACATGTGAAAGATTCAGTGATCATATCAGTTGATTTTACTGTGCTCTCTAATACCTGGGAAACTTACTTTGATTAACCTGATTTAGGTCTATTTGTGAGAAATGTCTTTGGTATTGAAAGAGTATCAGTTCAGTAGTATTATTACTGGCAGCCTGAATGTACTACTGATAACCATCAGCAGTTTGGGGATTAGAAAAGGCAATCTGAGCCTTGCATATGACAAACATTGCACTTTTGCTCAGACAGAAAGGCTGAACAGTGTTTAGGAAAGAACTACTTGCCTCAGACAACCATTAACAAACATATATGTCATTCACTGAGGATGGGCCTTTTGATATTAGAAAACTCTTACAAGACAATGAAAATTGATAAAATTATGGCAAACTATTATGGTTTTGTGCCAATTCATGGTAGTCCTGTCAAAAGTCTTGTAACATAATATAGATCTCATATAAAGGACCATCATATTTCATAGACTGACAACGCTTTTTGGTTCCCCAAAGCAAGCTGAACAGTTCAGGAAAACATGTGAAAATCACTGATGATACTTAAATGAAAGGCATTAAAAAAAAATCTTGTAACTCATTTAACATTATTTATAGCAGTTACTCTCTTTTTTCATTATCAAAAAGCAATAAACATATTTGGTCAGTAAGAACTCTGACCTTAGATTAATGGAGACAAGAAATAGGAATGAACAAATCAAATATGTACTCAGAGAGAACGGGTTTTCCTGTCTTATGTGCTGCCTCACATAAAAGCAGGCTTTAAAGTTTGCAGGTGGAGCACAGTCACATAGTTACTTATTCCTCAAAACAAAAATAAATTAAAATTGCAAAATTATATTACAGTTTCATAAAAGAGGTTCCACAACAGCTCTGGAAAGTTGTCTCCTAATGTTCTTACTAGGTATTGCTCAGCAGCACACTAAATTTTGCTTTGGTATTTGAAAAGGCAATGATTAAGTTATGTCCTTTGTATTAAAAAGCTTACTAAAATGTAGTGACATAACCGTTTCTTCTGGTCATAAAATTCATATAGAAGTCCATATATTTTCACAATGATTGATTAGGGTGTCCCGTGTAAGTATAAAAGAAACATTATGATCTCAGAAAGAGAATATACCAAAAAGGGATTTTAAGTTTAGCTGGTATCATCAGTTATATGCGGAATTCTAACTATTTAGATTTTGGCACAGGCAAAATGAAATGGTAAAGGAAATTAAATAAATACTTAAAGAACAGAAAAGTTAAACAAAACAAGGAATAGTTCTGATTTCAGTCATAGAATCGTGACTAATATTTTATCTAATTTGCAATAATTACTTCTGGTCTTTCATGAGTTCTGTCCTGGTAACTGTAAATATGTTCACTGGGAGGATTTATTTGTGCACACAGTCTGTGCATTGTGAACTCTGGAATGCTGATTTGAAGAGTCAGAAACACATTCAAATTATTTTTAAAAATTAGTTTAATTCCACGTGGTATTTGTTTATACTGTAAACAGATTAAGATGCCCATTCTGAATACCTCCTAACTAAAAAACCACAGACAGAAGGTAGAGGTGTTGGTATTAACATGAAGACACTTTTAGACTGGCCCTGATGTCTTGTATAGCAATGAAAGCCAGGAGAAACTCCACCAGAGACAGGGGATTCACAGTCCTAGAAAAGTGATTTGAAAAGAGCATATATACCATTAGCTCTGGCATCTTTCCATATATAATTTTTATCCTAGCACTGCATGATTTATTTTATTCTAGGCTGTGGCTCAATGTATGTTATAGACTGAGAGATCCTCCTTCATGCTTAAAACATATTTACAAGATGCACAAGAAAATAGTAACAGCTGGGTTTGTACAAGAATATCTGTTGCCACTGGCAAAGTTTTCTATCATGTATGATAGCTGCTCTTCCAGAGGTTTTGTGCCCCCTTGTCTCAATTACAAATGCCTACTCTCGTCTCTCTGTCTTCAATTGTCTGTATCCCATATGCACATTTATTCTTGCACCATGTAAATTCCTTGGCATTTGTGAAGTCACCCAGCTTGCACTGGGAGTGTTTACATTAGCATTTTAGTTAGTTTGGCTCAAGAGCATTCTTTTGAAGTAAGTCTCCTGTTCATGGTCTACGTGTCACGCTTTGGCTCACATCATAGAGCAGCTGCGTTATATCCGAGAGACTTCTTGTCTGAAACTGAACTGAGAGATGCCCTACAGGAATGCAGCTCCAGCACACTGGACATTTGGTCCTCAGCAACAACTGCTTCTCTCTCTGCACCCGCTCCTATTGGATTACATGACTTGCTAATACCCACAGCTGTATGCAAGCAGCAACAGGCCAAAAGTCTCTCTCGCTTACCAAAATAATCTATTTCTCTCAGTTTTCTGAGACACATTCTTTGGACACATATCTGGATCCTTCTGTAATAAAAGGGTGTGATAAAGGGTTCAGCTTCCTGACAAGGGAGTCAGATAGGAGGCAGTCTGGGAACATGGTGCAAGATAGCAACATATTTTTTGTCCAAGTTAGGGCAACAAATGCACATGGGAGGCAAAATATGCAAGATGTGCATTATATCAGTGATGAGGAGGGCCGGATGAATACTATCAATACCTGGAAATACTTCCTCATGTCTCTCCTTTCCCTACACCATTCTTCAACCTTATTTTTCAATTGTGGTTGCAAAATTAATTAGAAGTCATAAAATTGGGGTAGAGATCTCCTACATCACCTACCAAAACACAATGTCTATGCTTGTTCCCAAGACTAATTTGGAAGGGAGGTGAGGATGGGGGTTATTCCCAACTGTGATTGACATGCTGAAATAAAGATAATGAAGTGACCATATGATTGTTAATTCTGACTGAAGATATTGTCGCCAAGTCATGTATCTGGCTAGAAGTAATCTAATTCACTTCTTTTATGCTGCTAATTTCCTGTGCTAGACTGTGTTTACTGAAGGCTACACTGAGGCAGGGACTTCAGAATTATTTCTGAAGGCAGTGTGTTTGCACTGAGTCATCCATCTATCCTGATGTCCACAACTTTCTTGGAGATTCTTTTTAGTAGAAGTTTTGTTTTCTTTTTATTTGCTTGAAGAGTCAGATGTAGTTTTGAACTAACTTCAAGGACGTTAGCAAATGCTGCAGGATCAAATGGAGTGATTAGAAATCGATTCTGAGGAGCAGCAGAGCTACCCAAGTGGTGGTGATCTCCAGGTTGAACCAAAAAACTCCAACTTGAACTCATCTACAACCTGAATATTTGATGCTTATGACTGAAGACAACACATCTACCCTAGCTCTTTCCGTGTCCTCCATTCAAGTTTCAGGCACTTCCTGTCATACTCAGAGTAGACCCTTGCATTGGGATACTGTCAGCATCAACATAAAGCTGTGCCTAAGCTTATACGCCAAGTATAGCTTGAATTCAGTTGACAGAGTAAACCTATAAGAGGAGGAAAGCCATCAGAGTATATCGGATGAATCAGAGGTCTGGTTAGTACTGAGAGCAAAGAAAGCCAGCTAACTAGCAACACTTTCACTTAGCCCACTTCAAGGCCAAGATATCTTTTTTATTATTATTAAAAAATAACATAAGAGCTCCTCCTATCCTACTGCTCCTAAACGCACCATTCTGCAATTTCCCTTTATCCCCACGTTCCTGCAGACTGAATTCTCATCTTCCGCTACCTGTCTACAACTCTTTTGCAGAGAGGCTCACTTGCCTCCTTCGAATTCTCATTCAATCCCATGAGAATGCCTTGCTGTGACCTTTTATAGCTAGCTTCCACTTTTCTCCCAGCTTGGTTAATTTTGTCTGGTTTTCCTCCTCCTGTGCTCTTATTAGCACATACTTCTCTCTTATACAATCTATTTGGCCTTGTCCTCTCTTTACCTTTGTCTCTCTCTGGCTCTCTCCATCCTGCCTTCTATTTATGCTTTTTCAAAAGGAGTAAGGCTCTCCTTCCTGTGCTCCAAACATTCTTCTTTCTTCCTTCGAATACAGCCCTTTCACTGGCCTCTTTTGCAAAGCCTTACTATAATAGTTTTCTCCAACAGTGTTCCTGACCTTTTGTTTTCCAAAGAGTGAGACTGTAAAACTGCTTAGCAGAGAAACCTCAAGGATGTCTGCAGTGGTGAAGTGAAAAAGATCAAACCTGAGTGCCTGACCCCTGACTGTGAATCATACTTAGCTGTTCTCACTCCTCCAGGCTTTGTCTGGATGGTTCAGAGCAGTTTACCCAAAGCATCCCCACTTGATTTGGGGATAGTGAAAAAGAATGAACATAAGACTGCATCTGGTTTTGCTCTCTCCACCCTACACAATTCTCCACCACCCCAACCTTAGCAACCGGAGCACCTCAGGGCCTGTCATACATAACCAGGTGATAAAAGTAGAATTTTGGTGGAACACAGAACATCTCCCCCATTATTTCAAACACTTTGAACATAACAGTAATTTTATTCTACAGCTACAGGAATACTATGTAGGACAAATGCTAAATAGTTGCTCTGCTCTAGAAGGAATCAGCCTGAAGCAATGTAGACATAGGTCCACTCACAGAATTTGGCTTTAGGGACAAGGATCTTTAGCTTTTTATTTCCCTGTATAGATTGATTCTTTTTTTTTTTCCCCCCTATGGAATGAAATAGGTTTATATCACTCAACATACTTTAGAGTCATAATCTAGTCCATCATGATTGTATCCTCTCCATCATCATAGCTGAGGCACCTCAAAGCTACAACTAATAACCAAGACAGACACTTCCTTCTTTTACTAAACCCTTTTGCTATTAAGGTAGGTTGTGCTATATTCATACTCAAACATGCATGCATAGCATGTGGATAAAAGAAGAAGGGTGTTGATTTTCCAGCTGCCCAGTTTCCCATTAAACTTCATTCTGCAGCTAGTAAAATTAAGGGCTGGATGATGCTGCTTCATCCCAGTGAATACAAGATTCTTCTCTCCTGTTGTTAGGTCATGGTTTTACTCTAAGATCCATAGAATATTGCAGAACTGCCAAATTTATTACAAACTCGATGCCAGATTGTGTTCTAATAGTTTATTCATTGGCCAGAGGGAAAATAAATCTTCAGAGGTTATATACAAGTACTACTGGAAGAAGATAGACCAGATGGAATTGTCTTGCTGGCCTCCAACTGAATAGTCTTGATTTATATGATCATAACTAGATTGGGGTAAAAAAAGGATATCTCATTTTTACCAAAATCAGTGAAGGTCTCTCTGTTCGGAGAGTACACATGGCGGTCATAGTTTGAATGGAGGAGAACTGTACTTTTTTTAGAGCAGCTGGTACAGATGGGAAAAACAGACAAGCATTTTTGGACAGAATTTTTTTTTTTTCAGGTCAGAAAACAGAAACGGCAAACTTCAAATAGGTTGTGAAAAATTGCTCTGAGTTTAATTACGTTCATCAGTCTGAAAAAGAAAAGGAGGAGGAGTTAGTAGGCATAAGATAGGGTGATATATTAGCAAAAAAGGGAGGAGAGAAGTTCAATAGCTCCTGTGAGAATATGGAAAAAGAAGTAATTATCACCGATGGAGTAATGAGATATGAGTGATGTTTGGCACAAGGGAAATTCTAAAACCTTGATCTAAGTATGTTATTTTTTGTATCTAAAAATTATGAACTTCAATTCTTAAGCTTGCCTTTTAATGATATTTTGAAAGTATTTTTTGAGGTCAAAGATGTAACAGTTGTTTTGTGAATGCTTTACCACTGCTAATATTGCTTCTCCAACAGCTGTATTAATATGCCTTGCATGGAATCTTTTTGAAAATTCCAGTTAGGTGGAAGTTATGAGTCTAAGAAGCTGTATGTATGTTGAATATGCTGCTGGATAAGTGATAAAGTTTATTGCACATTCAAAGGGTGATAAACAAGATAAAGTATAAATAAATAAAGAAATATTAAGAAAGGAGAAGAAGAAAGGGATCATCCTGTTCCAGAGAATGGCAGGGGCAAGAGAACCCTACCTTCTGCTCTCTCCCATCAGAGAAGTTAAAAAAAAAAAACAGGAAAAGAAAGTTAGACCAAAGGAACAGATGAGATAGCCAAACTCTTGGTCTATAAATGATCCTTGACTTATGTTCAAGATACTGCAGTGGTAAGCCTGGGACTTCACAAAGTGAAGATCCACAATTAAGGAAAGAAATTCTCGTGGGCACTCATTAATCACTATCTTCTGACAAGCAGCACACAAGTGTGAAGCAACATATGACTGGGAAAATGGACCCCATTCTCATGTGAGACCAATTCAAAAAAAGGAGGCACCTCCTTATTTTATTGAAACTGGACAGTTTGTCAAAGTTTACTGAAAAGTTGCTTATTTGAAAGTGTATGTATGCAGCCCGTGCAGACTAGTGGAAATGTACTGCAAAAAAAGAATTTTTCTTCCCTAGTAGTCTGTAAGATTACATGGAAAGTCTGCATTAAGTATTCTGTGTTGCTCACTCATGTTTTTGCAGATCATTACTTGTTTACTTGCTCTTTCGTTCTAAGGCAGGTCACAGATCGACTACCTTATCATACCAGTAGTACAGGAATGTAGTAGCCTGGTGGGGAGTGAATTTAAGGGGGCAAGGAAAAAGAAAAGCATTTAGTGGGCTTAGTTTGCAGCAGCATCTAGGGTTTAGGCTTCTTCCTCTGTTTTCTCACCAGAACTGAGCCCCTGAGATATCGTTTCTGTGCATTCCCCTTCAAATATTGTTTCTGAGGGAATTTTGAGCTTTTGTGCTTTTGAGGCTAGAAATAATCGGAAGCATTGGCTACTTAAAGCGAATGTTCCAGAGGGTTATGAAAACCCACTCGAACTGGATACAGTGGTAAGTGGGCCTTTGTTAATACTCCCAAGCAAAAGTACCCTGGCTATCACAAAGTATGGGGAAACCCAATCGTTGTACTGGTTTGATGAGTGCAAACTTGATCCCTGCTGTTCTTATTCTCTGTGAAATTGTCAACATGCAATTTTTCCTCTTTCATCGACTATGATACTGAATTCAGAATAAAGTGGTGTTAGACTAATCAAAATAACGTCCTTATTATGATGAGCTTAATAAGCCAGAAACTCATCTTAATTAATTAGCTTTAAATCAGATTCTAAAAAAAGGATCTTGGTTTTAAGTGGGACCTCAGATTAACTAATTAGTTAATGTTTGCAAAATGTGGTGAATATGTGGAAAGATGAGGAGTTTGTTCTTTAGTGTAGCATCTGTGCTTAGTGTAGGGGAATGTGGTCTCAGCTCAGGCCCTGTTTGGAGTCTAGGTTTGCAAATAGGAGAGAATATAACCTGATGGTTATAGTCAGTTATTGCCAAAACATCTTGGTTCTGAGCTGATCTACGCTATTGACATACTGTGAATGGGATCAAGTCCATTTTGCTCCTCTAAAATACAGGGATAGTTAAAACAGACTACTTTGGTAAGGCAGTACGGTTTGGATACTTGATATGTGTGATGCTCTTGAAAGGCATATGTGTGATACAGTGAAATGAATCTCTTTGTATTAATTGCAATCAAACGCAATCCTAAGGACTGTGCTGGTAGGGGGAGAAAGTAACAAGAGTTCTCTGTGGCTTTCACAACGCCATGTGCATGAATGAATACAGTTACGTCTTTGTTTTGTTGGCATGCCAAACCGTTTTGATTTGTAGATGTACAGCTGAGGTGAAGTGGCCACAGTACACAGGGAAGGATAGGAACGATTAAAAGCAGCAGTGATTGAGAGAACAGCTCTCAGTGAGATCCAAGAAGCACAACAGATTGAAAAGTGAAGGAAGGCATAGGTGGGCTGTGACATGGGAAAGGGCAAAGGGAGGGAAAGGTAATTGATATTAGTATAATGATGTAGCATAATATTTCCTTCCTTGGCAAATGACAACACATTCAAAGAAATTGTAATCTTTCTGAGAACTATTCAGAAACAGACAGGGATATCATGGATATTTTACTGTTATGGAGTAGTCTTTGAGCACTCATGAAGGATAGCAGAAAAGAAAGAATTGCCTTCTTGATGCTGCTGTATAGACCAAAGGCATTATAAAAAAAGTAGGCATGAACATGTGCCATTAAATTGGCTCTTTCCCACATACAGATGAAAAGAACATGGCACGCACTGTATTTTGCAGAAAAAAATTGTGCCTGTTTGTTCTAGTTGCCTTCTCTTTTGACAATCTGCCTCTCTATCCACTCCTAGATAATCAGAAAGCCTGACTCACTATTGACTGTTCCAGGACTGACCACCCCTGTGCCAGGATTCGCAGTGACTGCTTCAGAGTTTGCATCCCTGCCCAGTCTGGGACACTCATTCCTCGTTAGCTTTATCTATGAAGTTGGAAGCTAGCTAGGTCTCATGCTCCTGCATAATCAAGCGTAACATGTAATACTGGTGCCAAAAGAGCACTCTGTGTTGTCCAACTGATAGGAACTTGAATTCAAAGAATCCAAGCCACATACCCTTTCCATATGCATTTACTCACTTCTTCATATGCAGTGTCATGTATTTCTCATCATGACTCTTATTTTGTAATATAAGTTTAATTTTCAATATTGCTCAGTTTCATTAAAATTAAGAAAAATTTCATTTCACCCCTCCAAAACACAGTTCTAAAATGTTCATTATTTGAAATTCTTACAATGTATTTCTTCCATTAATCATTTCTCCAGACTAAACAGCTCCAATTTTTATGTCCCAGTACAAAAATGAAACTTGTATTACATTTACGTGTTTATGAAAACTTCACACAATACTCCAGATGATAGCACACACAATTTTTTAAGCACAATTACTAATTCATTAATTTCAGGATTATTTCTGTTTCATTTGTAATATTTATTTTTGACTCAGTAAGTGCTGCTGCATCCCACTAGAAGCTTTCCTTCATTTGGAAACAATCATGCCTATGTCTTCAGGGTATCATCATTTAGAACTCAACATGGCCTACAAATAGCATCTAACATGCATTACTGTGGCTTTGTCAGTAATTAGTTTCATCTTTTATCATATTGAAAATTTATCTACCTTTTGTTCTCAACTGATCTTTAGACCTGACTAATCTAATTGCTCTTTTGTCCTTCAAAGCTGACAACAACTTGACTCATCTGAGAAAACCAGAACCAAAATTGTAATGTACAATGAAGCTGGGTACCAGGGAAAACAAATTCAAGTGACTTCACTATCTTTCCCTTGAAATTCTGCCTTCTTATATTTTTTGTTTTGTATTTTAGCTATGTTCTGGCATACACTCAAAAGGAAGATTATGCCATATTCACAGAAAGTAGTAATTTAGAATTCATAATCATGATGATTCACACTAGAAACATCAGCCAACTAGAGTTATAAGAAAGTGCAGCTATATCAGGGATCCTTACTCTTCCATGACCTAAAAGCAAAACACGTGAAAATTGTAGTGGTTTGACATGAATGACATTAGAGTTTGACTGTCTCCTTGCACGAATAGAGCTGAGCTGGGTACCTCTTTTGCCTGCCTAGTGTCCTAATTATGGTGAAGGTAAATCTGCAGTCGTGTCCTGCCTCAGCATTTGTACACCTCCCTATACTCTTTTTTCTTAGTTCGCCATGACGATATTTGCATGCATCCTTCGCTTAATTTTCTAAAAGTACACTTTAAAGAGCATATCCCTCCTTTGTTGTGCACCACCCCCAACCGACCCCCCCACCCCCCAGTAACGCCTGGAGGATGCAAAGAATCTGGCAAACACAAAGTCAAATATACTGCATGTGACTGACAGCTTCCTCTTTTTGGTTATCTCCTTTTCAACAATATTAGGCATTGTTTGCAATGAAGAGTAATTTTACAAATTGATGAAATACATTTATTTTTAAATTGGCAATGCCCCTTTAAGTGATTCCAGCTTTCCTTTAAAAGATAGGGAAAAAATCAGATAAAATGCTGCTAGTGTGAGGTATGCTGTCAGGGGACATGACAGTGATAAGTTTTGAAGAGAAAGCTCAGATAAAGAGTTTTGATGAAGTAGAGCACATTTTCTTTGTTTCTGCTTAATTTGATTCAGCAGGGGATATAAATATGACTCTTGGTATCTGCGTTCAAAGAAAAAGAGCATAGCATTCTTTTCTCCCACAAAAGCTGAGCCAGTACTTCCAAACAGATCTGGAAGTTTTGATAACTGCCTACTTTTTATCAGAAGTATGCTTGTCAACCCACATTTAGATCAATTTCATCCCATTTTAGTTTAATGTGATAAGCAAGAAATGTTTTTTAGGAGAAATAGAAGGTGGGTTCAAGGCAGTTTCTGCTTTTATCACAACTGGGCAGTTGGTAGCTAGTCTCCTGGACATTTTGTCCACCATACAACCACATATAATTTTTAAGTGCCTTGTCAGGACAGATCCAAGCATAGAAGAAGTGAATAGTAAGTCAATACACAGGTTCAGTGCTGTCAGATGCATAGTAAAGAAGGCTTGTACAGGCTGGAGGTTATAGAATTGGTTTTCCCTCTGACACAAAAATGTAATGTTATCTCCTGTCTCTCATGATACAAGTTTGGTTTAGCAAGTGAAGAATTCATTCTCACTAGCTATTGTGTTGAGGGGAAGATTCTCAGCAATTCTCAAGATGATATCTGGACAAGCGTAATAAGGATGTGTGTTTCACTGCAGCTGATGTAATTTAAAACACAGACTATAAGAGTTTTAGGAGAGAAAAAAAAAAGAAGCAGCAGCCAATGAAATCTTAAAAATCTACTGAAAATATACACTGCAGCCTGAGGAGTTTCCCAAAATTAGCTATCATTGTTTATTACTGACACTAATTAACTATTGATTAAAAAAAATCTATGTAGCTAGTAAAAACAATACACTTAGCAGACCAGTCAGATGTTACAAACAAGAAAAAAAGAACAGTGACTATCTAAACCACATAGTTCACAGACCAGTCGTAATTCGAAAATTATTCACATATGCCATTTGTCTGTGGAAACATGAATGAGTAGCAAAATGAAAAATATAAAAAAGGCTAAAACTATCTTTAATTATACATGGTCTACAGGCTAGGGACTATCTTTATGCTTTTCAGTGTTTGATTTCTTTTGTTCTCTTTCTTCGTTGTAAAGATTTTAGAGACTTCCTGAGCTAATACCATGCCTGATTTTTCCAAAAGTCCCTTTTCACTTCTCAGCAGGAAACTAACAGCTGACTATTGATATCCTGCTCCTTTAATCATTTTATTTTCAGGGAATCACAGCTTTCAAAACCTACCAGGGTTAAGCTGAAGCTGTTTACCCGTGGAAAAGGGAAAACACAGCAGCCACAAATTTCTGCTGTAAGTCCCATGCTTGAGAGCTCAGTGCAGGAATGAGATGGTATTTTAAGGCCCATACCTAAGCACTATTTAGTTCTTTCCTGAGGCTGCCAACAAGCTTGCCAATTGATGCTAGAGGTGAGAGGATAACCTGTCCTCCAGAAACTAGAAACAGACAGGCAAGCATCATTTCATGCAGTCCAGTATCACCCTAGCAAACTACGCAGCTATGTTGATTGAATACTCCCATATCTCCAAGGAAAGAAAATCTCTTCTCCTAGAAGAATGTCCTTGCAATGGCACCAAGCAAGTGCAAAAAATTCCCTATACCACTTCTTTCATGTATAGAAACAATTTATGGATTAAATAGAAATTGAGACAAACTTGAAATTTTCTTCCAGTTCTCTCAGACCATTACTTAATCCCAGCTGAAAAGCCCTGAGGCTCACCTTTACCTGCTGGGATCCACCCTACTGGGAATCCACCTTCTGGTGTAGGCTGCATGCTTCCAGAGGAACAGCCACTATAACAGCTAAGCTTGTGAAGTATCTTTGAGAAATCTCTTAGGTATGTGGACTGTGGGAACTCAGATGGGCCAGGTCAATGCTAGACAATACCACAGAGGGTCTCTGCCACTCACACTGGGTTTACCCACAGGTTTGGAGAGAGAAACTGTCAAAGACTAGCCTGTCAGTTTTTCTTGTTACCTATAGATTCTCAGAACCCTGGGGGAAAAAAAAAAACAAAACAACCAAACATAGCAGAGAAAGATCATAAAATCCTGGATTAATTTTGACTGGAAAAGACCCTTAAGATCATCAAGTCCAACTTTTGACCTAGCACTGCCAAGTCCAACCACTAAACCACATCTCTAAGCACCACACCTACATGTCTTTTAAATACCTCCAGGCAGGGATGGTGACTCAGCCACTTCCCTGGGCAGCCTGTTCCAATGACTGACAACCCTTTTGGTGAAGAAATTTTTCCTAATATTCAACCTAAACCTCCCCTGGCACAACTTGAGGCCATTTCCTCTTGTCCTATCACTTCTACTTGGGAGAAGAGACCAGCACCCACCTGGCTGCAACCTCCTTTCTCGTAGCTGTAGAGAGCAATAAGGTCTCCCCTCAATCTCATTTTCACCAGTCTAATGTGTGAAAGTGGTGATCTTTTTCTACCCACAAAAGAGAGAATTCTCCCAAGTGTCCTCTGGCTATATAGAAGCATGCATAGCAGATAAGTAAAATAGTAGAAGGAATTTAAAAGCAAATACACACAAGAATGATTATGGCCTTCTTGATATTGTCTCATGCTTAGAAGGTGGACCATGAATAAGGAAGGCCTCTGACTACATCTGCTGAAGAATGCAAACTTTTTTATTTCATTGCCTGTATTTTATACACCTATTTCTCTACTGTTAATTGCAGCACTGGGCTTTGAGGCAAGGTGCAATGAGGACTCTTTACTAGGCTAAGTTTTGCTATGGCAGCTTCTAGTAGGAAAAAATAAGAGCCACAAATGTTTGTTTCAGTATTGTATAAAAGTAGAATTTAAAGTGAAATTAGTATAGCAATAACACACATTGTGCCACCTAGAGAGCTTCATTTGTTCAGAGGCCTGATTCAGCCAGGTACAAATTCAGAAAAGCTTATCAGCAACTCAGTGTTTGAAATACTAACCATTGCCACAGTGCAGTGTGACATTGTTTTACCTCATAAACCTTGGTTCCATGAGATTTTTCAGTGCTGCTAATAAGAAAAGACATCATGTCTTTATGTCACAAACGGAATCAAAATGCAAAACCAATGGCAAATTACATTATTTTGTAAGAATTTTGTGTAATTCCCTGTCTAGCACAAGCATATCCAGAATCACAGATTCCTAGGCACCTCTGCCAAAAGGGATAATGAACCTTAGTACAATTTAGACTCAACAGTATTTCTCATCCTTCCCACAAATCTCATCTCCTACAAGTGAATTCAAAGTACTACAGGGAAGAGAAATTCCAAATAGAAGGAAAAAAAATTCCCCAAAAGGAGTATCTTAAACAATGGACCTGGCTGCCCAGAAAGGCTGTGGAATCCCTGCCAATGGACTCAAAACTCCTGTGCACAAGGTCCAGAGCTGCTCTGACTGAGCAGTTAGCCATGCTGTGAGCACAAGGTTTATGATGCCCTTCAAAAGTCCCTTCCAAACAAGTCTCTAAATAGTATTTAGAATAACTTCATAGAAGCTGAATGTCATACAAAATACAGGTGAAATGGCTGCATTATAGAAAAGCAAGGTCAAAAGGTACTACAAATGCATAGAGCTATGTAATCACAAACTCTGTCATTTCAGCATGAAAAATTAATTTAATTTACTTTGAAAACTGGGTCAGAGACAAATTGCTTCATGAAGGAGGTCAAATTTATTCTTTAACACATCAAAATCAGAAGCTTAATTTATCTAAAAATAGTTCAGGAAAAAATATTCTTGTGCAAACATGACAATGAATAAAGCTTGATGTTCTAGAAAACAAAGACATCCTCTGACACGTACTTATACATAAGAAGATTTACTGAACTGATAAAATATTGATTCAGCCTATGACTTTGACAGTGCTCAGCTTCAAATGCTCTGTTTCAAAGAAGACATATTCAGCCATTTAGAAGAGACAGCAAATAGGCAAACAACTCAAACCTCAAAATTTTGAGTCTGCTATAATGCAATCACTGTTAGCTAGAACCATGCAAAACATTCCCAATAGTACTGTTCATTTGCATTATACTTAGATTTAATTACATTCATCATATCTTTAAAAAGAAAACAAACATAGTCCATGTAATATTCAATAACGAGTGCACTGATGCCATCCTACTGAGGAAGTCAGAAATGTAGTTTAACTCTGAATATAAACACCATTCAAAACACTTAATTTCACAGCTATGCTCCCATTTAAAGGGTATTTAAAACAGATAGTACTAATTTAGGAATGTTTTAGCACTTTTTACACAGAGGAGCTGCAATTAAAATAACAATAATGAAAAATTAATTCACTTAATGAATGTATATCATTTGTCCAACCAAGATTTTAGTAAAAATTAACATACATGAGCAATAGCATCAATGGACTAAAATTTAATTCAATTTTTGTGTGTTAAACTACAGTATTTACTACACAATTAGCTCACTGAAGAAAGTGTATAGACAATCATGATATATTATATATATTTTGATAGAAGTATACAGGTAAATATATAGCATACATGTAAATCTCATTATATTTATATATATGACCTAAAGACATGTAAGGTATTTGTCTTCTACAGTTGCTGTAATGCAGCATCATTTAAAGTAACATGAGCATAGTCACAAAACTAACTTTTGTCACACAGAAACTTTTTTAAAATCCTATTTTGTGACTATGTAAAATTCTGTGTTAGTCTGTTACATTATGGTTTCTACTAACTATTGTGGCAACAGAATCCGGTCCTTTTAGTATCTGAAATAAAAACAAGCTGAGTTGTGTGATACATTTTCTCTGGATCATCTGTGCCCTTCTCCCTACAACTCCAGAAACAGAAACACGGCATTGTGCAGTGTTACTGTGCCACCCTTGCCTGTGTCCCTTTCAGGATCATTTCACTGAGAACCTTAAATTTTTCTGCCAAATTCTTTGTGTCTACAGTCCCATAGCTCCTGTTCCTGACAAATCTTTTCTGCAACATTCATTAGCATTCAAAATCATCTTTCTACATCTTAGAGTTCCTTTTCCTTTCGTAATCACCATGTTTCATGCTAAAGAGAAAAACACATTAATTATTTATTCCGTGAGTTAATGCAATGCTGAATAAAGGATAGCCAAATGGCTTCAGCTTATACTTTGCATTACAGAAAACACTGAAGGAGGATTCATTTCAGCCACTGTGATTCTCCAATGTCAGTTATCCATAGCAGGTGCATTAAACATTTTATCTAACCCTTCTTTTGCATTTATTTTTCCACCGATTATTTTTTATGAGACAGAGAAGAAAAGAGACATAGTTTGAGCAAGATGAAAAATAGATTACTCTTATACAAGATTTCTCATTTCTGTAGATTAAGGTCCTCTCTTAGTAACTCAACAACACATTACAACAGCAAAAAAAACAACCCCTCAAAGATTAAATACTCACGTACTCATAGAAATACTCAGAGGAGTTTTCATTGTTTGT
The DNA here is from genome assembly GCA_013399095.1 of Psophia crepitans. Classification (NCBI taxonomy): domain Eukaryota; kingdom Metazoa; phylum Chordata; class Aves; order Gruiformes; family Psophiidae; genus Psophia; species Psophia crepitans. Next base: position 1,069,119 of record VWZZ01001702.1, read on the forward strand.
ATTGTTGATCAATGACTTTCAAAAACACTAGATCAACCTCAAAGATAAGTGTATTTTAAGGAGAAAGATTTACTTAAGACATTAACAGCAATCAAGTAGGAACTTCTTGATAAGTAGATTTTACTTCATACTACAAGAGCGTGAAACATTTGCAACAGTGTAAGACTAGGAGTAAATCATAAATCATCATCTTTTCAATAGTTCAATGACATAAAGTTAGCTTTCAATCTTAAAGTATTTCAGATTTTTAATATTCAAAACATGTTTTAAACTTAAAAAGAATAACATTTTTGTACAGGAGGAGTAAGAGAGGCAACACAAAAGCACTCAAACAAAACTCATAGGCAGCCTAGAGAGGGCAGCTGGGAAAAGCAGAAACAAGTGCACCGTGCAAAAAGATTCCTGAAAAGTAGAAACAAAAAAATATTTCTTTTTCGTTCTATGCAATGAACACACTTTTCACTGTAATGAACTAAGTCATATAAATGCATTATGTCGTAAGTCCCAAGAACTGTTTTGATCTTAAGAGAAACAGCTTATATTATTTGGCCATCCTGTTCTCAGCAGCAATTAATTGTATATCTCCTAAAGTTGTATTGCCCCATCTAGCTTAATCAGCTGCAAGGACCAAGATTGCCAGTCTTAATCTATATAGCCTGGAAATTTTAAATGCCATGCAGCAGAATTTGTAAATTATCTCTTTGGCAAGTAAAAGCTTACACACCTAAATATTAATGCGATTGTCACTAATCCACTTAATTCAAAAACTAAACAGCTTTCCATGACTTTTAGCTTTCTGAGGATAAGAAATTGAACCAGAGCCAGTATGATAATGTAAAACTTAACACTTCTTTCAAGCAGGTCATTTATTATAGTAAACATATCAGTCAGAATTCGGGTGATTGTTATTCCCACCCTTGTGTGTTCTCCAAATGGCAGGATATATTTCATTCAAGCTGATATTTACAGAAGAAATACCACATACTGTAGAGAAAAGGTTGAGGAAGGAGTAAGCATTTCAGTCAGTTGTTTTCCTGTGAGAAGCTTACTACTCTTGCCCCACTGTAAAAAACGTCAAAACTCACAGTAGACTTCTCACACTCACAGCCATTTGCAAAGTGAAAAAGGTAACATAACAAGGCTTTGTAATCATGTTTCTGAAAATATTTAGACAGATGGTATGGTGACAAGATGTTGGTAACTGCAGGTTTGAAAGAAAGCATACTTTCAAAATCATCTTAGTCAGTCCACCCATTTACAACAGCAGCTTAGTGCAAACAAGACTGCACATATATATGAAATTTGCAGAAAAGTTTATACTTAAAAAATCTTCAGAAATTTCCCTGGCATAGTTGAGAGCATTGTTAGGCTGTTAAATTAGCCAATACAAGAATTAATGTATAGTTAAATTAGTCAAAGAATATCCGTGAGATACTCATATTCTTCTAAAAATAGATTAATATTGCAACAGTGTATAATCCTTACATTCCAAAATTTAACATTTATGTAGTATTTAGTAATATTGAATTTAATCTAATTTTTATCCATTTCACATCCAAAATCTATGATAAAATTTCCCGAGATCTTCAGAGAAGGCAGGATTTCAATAATGTGTGTTTGGGAAAGGGTCACTGCTCAAAGTGTTGGCCATGAGAGATTTTAAAAAGGGAGATTCTTAGGCAACAGAAAAGGTGGCCTGTAGAAAGCAGAGAGAACTGAGCTCAATCAAAATTTCACTTCAAAACATTTGCAATACTCCTATGACTGGAATAAAATATCTGTAGTATAAATGGAAAATTTTCATTGAGATCCTAACAATTTTATATGCATTTCTTTTTAAAATTGTCTTTTATTTGTCTCTCACTCAAAGGTATTTTATAATGTCAGCATACTTATGCTGTTATATCAGCAATTCCTTATTCACCATAATGAAAATATTTGAACTCAAAAGTGATACATTTTTCATACATCTGCATTGCACCAGGTGCTCACCAATTTGAACTGAAGTTTTATGAATCGGAGGTATGTGGAAAAATCAGTCACCCTATGTTTGCTCAGTCATATTGTTCAAAGGCTCTCTTTGTCCTAGTGAAACATGTCTGGAATCTTATGAAATAACTGTGCAATAACTACATTACTCAGTGTAGCTCTGCATTCATTGCAAAAACTGTGGCTGAAGTTGGGTCCATAGTAATTGTAAAAACATGAAACAGAACAGTAAATAATAAAGTAAGCATGGATATGCAGAATTTCTATTCAGAGTATGACCTCATATTTCATAACTCTATAGAACTTTACATTTGAAGTTTATTTCATTCATGGTACAATTCAAATTATGAAAGTGCATTTCTGACACATTAATTCCAGAGGATAAAGTTTCTAGGATGGATGCCAGGAGCATGATTTTGCCTGTGCATTTTCAAGTAGAAACTGCATCAGACAGATAGAATAATATCAAATAAATCTGCAGATCAATGAGTACAAGTGAAACGGATATTCTTGGAGAGAAAAGTTCTGTCCAGAATGGCATGAATCAATTAGAAAGTGACAACTCCTTGCTCCTTACCATGGATGCACCTGTGCCTTCAGCAGTTTCAGTGATAAGAAAATGACATTTCTGTGTCTATTAATTCTTCCACTTCCTGTCGAAGATGCCAGAAAGTGTTTTATACCTGCAATGCTTGTGACAGTGCTTTGGTGACAGCAGCAGTAAGGAGTTTAATGTTGTAGACTCTGGTACAATAGGAATTTCAAAACTGTTTTTCTTTAGACACCCAAGGGAAAAAAAAAAAAGAAAAGAGGATCTTCTAGACTGCATATGAATATTTGCAGGCATAGTGGCTCATCCACACAAAGTAGACACTACATGGAGCACTTACGAGCACAAATAAACATGTCCTCAGAGAGGGGGCAATCAAGGAAAAGGATTAATCGAAAACATATTTTATACTATTTGCAAATATACCTTGCACTTTAGAAGAGCCTAAGTTAAAAAATGAATCATTAACTATCTTCAGTATGAATCTTAAAGAAGATTTACTTTTGTTTTTTGAAGCTTTGAAAATTCTTTTTCCTTCTGCACTTGTTTATCCATTCCAAGTGAATTCATTCCAGTTCTAAGCTCCCTAAAATCTCTTCAGCAGGCCTACAACATCATCTTCACCTAGTACACTTCAATTACATAGAGCTCATCACTTTGTTGTGAATAGATACGCAGCATACTAAGCAGGGAAAGAAAAAGACTTCTCAACTCACTGTCTGCTCACTTGGAAGACAGTCTCTTGGTCTAAACTTTACACCAGGGATGATCTGCCACGTATAGCAGAGGAGCCAGTTCAGGCTCACTAAATGGTTTGGTACAGAGTGCTGACTTAATAGCATCTAAAAGTGGAAAGTACAGTGCCAGCAGGGATGGAAAAGTAAACAGGTGTTGTCACTGCAGGAGAGAGTGATATGCAATGTTATCAGTATTCTTACTGCCTCCATTTCAGGTGTATAAGCTGGCTTATGAAATCCCATGGTAAGGAAGAAAATTGGCAAGTCAGAAAGACCTGCTACTCCCTGTTAAGTCTGAATATTAAGATACATCCACTGTGTGACTATTAGCAAAGTCAGACAAGTGTCAAGGTCAGACAGGTAGAAGTGCCATGATATTAACTGCTGGAATGGAGCTTGGAAATTCAAGTCTCTGTGCACAGGGCTGGGCAATCTGTATTCTAACATTCCTGACTCATAAAAGCTTGATTTTTGCATCTGGTTTTGGTTGGTTTGTGTTTATATTATCTATCTTATTTAGCCAAATAGGAAGTGATTCCTTTTCCTTTTTAAATTCTAAATGAAATGTGTTTACTTTTAACCAAGTTGGGAACATCAAGTTGTGCAACAACAGAAGATAAAATAATTGCCTCAGCTGACTACATTCTAGCAAGATGTAACTGGTTTTATTTCAAAGATGTGCCTATTTCCTTCAGTTGTTCAGATCAATGGATTGCCTATTATATTTTCCAGCCTATTGTTCCAAAACTGTTGTAGGTTAGGGACTATTGGCACTCACAGTGGTAGAAAATGCAATACTACTTTAATTCTGTGCAGTTTTGTATTAATCTATACATGGAGTAATTGAGTGTTACTTTCAGTTGCCATGAGATTGCATCAGGTAGATCAGCACAGATTATTCTTTCCTGAAATAGGCAGTGCTTTGCTTTCTTTAACGGACACCTATTTTCTGTATCAGCCAGCAGCTAATATATCCATTTAGAAACTTTGCCTAGGGAAAACAATTAAAACAAACTTAATAACTTTTCTATAAGTTCAAGGTCATCTTTAATAAAGTACTGACTGAGGCCTCAAGGTAAAATCCCAACAATAAAAATTTGTATTAAGGTCAAAATTACACTGCTAGAAAGTTCTTTAAGGTAAATACCCAGCATCAGAAAGAGAGGAGAAAGGGGGACAGGAAGAAAAAGTGAGAAACTAATACTCAGAAGATATCCAAAGATACAAACACCCTAACCTTGAAGAAAGTAATTCTGCAATACATTATCAATGCAGAAATGAAAATACATAGTGTAACTGAGGTAACACAGGCCACTAATTTCCTCCTTCACTGTTTAGTCAAATGTTATTCCACAAATTCTGAAGAAGGAAATCCATGTAAAAAAGTATTCCTTGAAAAAGGATCCATGAACAATGTAGTTCATTCAGAAGATGAAAAAAAGGTCAATGGCAATATGATGCCACGAAAAATAAATAAATTTTTGTGTACGATTATTACCATTTATTGTCTATAACACTCATAAATCACCTATTTCTCTCCACTCAATACCGGTAAAGCCCCGCCCTCCCCCAGATTATGAGGCTGATGTTGAGCACTGCAATGCACACAAGATGCAGAACAACTGCAAAGACTGCAGAGAAGAAAACATCATCTGGGGTCCCAAAATGATCTACAAGCTATAGTGGAAAGATATGAGTCTGTTTGGTCTACAGAAAGAAAAAAGAACAAATAGAAATATATTCATCAAACACCTAGTATTTTAGAAAGGAAGGGAACAAGCATTCTACAAGTTTACTCTGAATATGATTTACAGAAATAATAGGTCTAAATTAAAGCAAGAAATATTCAGAATAGGTGTTAAAAAAAAATGTTTTCCAATGGTTAGGAGTGCCTGGGTCTAAAAAAATGCCTAGTTGAGGAAACCCTGTTATTTTGAAAATGGCTGTATAATCCTTCAGGAATTATGTCAGGCTGGGGAGGATCAATGAGATATCTTGATACACTTCCACCCTTAGTTATATGATCCAGTGAATATACATGTGCACATGTGTACGACTACATATTGCTTATTCATATTTTCGTCAGAGGACTTTCTCATTCAAAGAACAAATCAGCAAAAGCATAAATACAGTGATAACTGTGCAAAACCCCAGTGTCTCCAATTCCTGACTTTATCTGATAGGTGCACTTTTTAAGTTTTACAATCATGAACTGAATAGTCGTTTCATAATTGCTTTTCAAAATGTAGGTAAAAAATTCCGATTATCTGTTTCACTGTTAACATTCATGTCACAGTATATTTAACAACTACAATACTAACGTAAAACTAATCATGCTCACATATGATGTGCTAGTCTAACTTTGTGCTAGTTTCATCAAGTGACATTATGTCATCAGCAATTAAGTATGCTCCCCATTGATTTCAATCAGAAGTTCTGCCTAAAGTCTGATGGCACAATATGGTCTACTGGTATAAAATGACATGTGCATACATTTCTGAAAGGAAGATAACACAGAAAATGATCAAAATCGTAAGTTCTGTCATGCTACTTTATTTCAAAATCGCAGAAACAGTAGAGTCATATAAAATCATAGAATCACAGAATGGTTTGGGTTGAAAGAGACCACAAGGATCATCTAGTTCCAACCCCCCTGCCATGGGCAGGGACACCCTCCACTAGACCAGGCTGCCCAAAGCCCCATCCAGCCTGGCCTTGAACACTGTCAGGGATGGGGCCTCCACAGCTTCTCTGGGCAACCTGTTCCAGTGCCTCACCACCCTCACAGGGAAGAATTTCTTTCTAATGTCCAATCTAAATCTCCCCTCTTTTAGTTTAAACCCATTCCCCCTTGTGCTGTCACTACACTCCCTAAGAAACAGCCCCTCTCCAGCTTTCCTGTAAGTCCCCTTTAGGTATTGGAAGGCCGCAATTAGGTCTCCCAGGAGCCTTCTCTTCTGTGGGCTGAACAAGCCCAACTCCCTCAGCCTGTCCTCGTAGGAGAGGTGCTCCAGCCCTCTGATAAACTTTGTGGCCCTCCTCTGGACTTGCTCCAGCAGCTCCATGTCTTTCATGTACTGAGGACTCTAGATCTGGACACAGTACTCCAGGTGGGGTCTCACCAGAGCAGAGTAGAGGGGGAGAATCACCTCCCTCAACCTGCTGGCCTCACTGTTTTTGATACAACCGAGGGCACGGTTGGCTTTCTGGGATGCCGGCGCACACTGCTGGCTCATGTTGAGTTTTTCATCAGTTAGCACCCCCAAGTCCTTCTTTTCGGGGCTGCTCTCAAGCCATTCTCTGCCCAGCCTGTAGTTGTGCTTGCTTCAGCTGGTAATAAAGCAGATTGTAGAGCTATGTAAAAAGGAGTATAGAATATAAACGGACCACTTCAGGCATATAAATATTAACTTTAAAAGAGATACTAGATCCTATCCACCCTTTAATATCCTTGGAAGACACTAGTTATCACATTGATAGCATAACTTAAATGGGCAAAAACATGCTTGTTTTGGGTCATTCATTTTTATGTAAATACACTATATTGTCCCCAATATGCGATCATCATAGTTTTGTACTTAAATTTTGCATACCTTGCAAAACTCATTACTTCGATCCGTCTGGTCGTAAGAGAGCCTACAATTGTTTAGATTTTGACCCAAGATTGCCCATAATTGGCTTCAGTTTACCTCAACATCTTCTAAATTTCCTGAATTCTATTAAGTCCAGATTAGTAGTTGAATCCTACTTGACTGAAAAGTAAAGCCACAGCTGTGTGCTAAAATAAAAGGTCAACTCCAATTTCAAAATACAGCACTGGCCAACAGTTGTCAGTTAATGGTATTTGTACCTTCTGTGAAGAAAACAATAAAACAAGCTGGATTTGCTATTTGCCCTTGGGAAGCAAACACGATGTGCACTGTGATCATCCGTATCTGTCACCTGTTCGGAGTCTGCTGACACTCCCATGTGTGGCCTGTGTGCCTGCCTTTCCTTTCTGTGGATATCAGGAGCAGAGAAGCAGCTCATGGGCACTGGGACAGTGCCCCACTTTGTACTTACATGTGGGTGCTGAAAAGCACACTTGGGTACAGTAATACCTAAGACATAGATGGAGCTACCAACCTGTGGGTAAAATTTCAAAGGAAGTTGGCAGTGAAAAGTGTTAAAAGGTCAGTCTCTCACTATACCTAGACATTTTTGCACTTTGCAGGGCTTGACTTCTCTTGTTCTGTACCTTACATTTTTCATTTGCACCAGTGAAAAACTGAATGCAAATCTGCTTCAGACCGACAGCTGTAAAGAAGTCCATTCAAACTGCATCAAATTGTTCGTAAGAGGTGATATAACCAAAGTCTATAAGAATCTACAAAGGGAATAAAACTTTAAAAGCTAGAATACTCTAAAAGAAGGACAAAGGCAAAATAGTGGCCAGAATCTACAAGCAAATAATTGAGAGATTCAGACCACAGTTAAGACACAAGTTTTTAATAATGAGGGACTACTAAGCCATTGCCTCTGAAATCTCAGAAAATCTAAAAGCTTAAGTGAGTATAAAACCCAACCACACTGTTTCAATAGTATTCAGCATTCAACTTGTCTTTATGTGGATGATAATTTATCCTGCATGGTCACTAACATGCTTTAGGGAACAGGGTCCACACTCTCCTAAACTAATTTTAAAGAAATCTTATTCGAGGTAAAATATACAAAAAGAATAAGGAAATTTTATGTACCTTTAGACAGGGAAATCCCACTGACTGGGAAATTCAACATGGAAGCACATCTGCTTAAAAGTCTTCTAATAACCAATTACCAACTTTGGTCAATTATTATTTTGAAGATTAGAAGGTAGATACTACTTGAAACTTGAGTAGCCACGCTTATATTTATTGGCAAACACTGCCTTTCTGACAGCCATTGCTGTGCTGCTTCAGTTTTCTGGCTGCTTTTGTTCCTATTAACCAAGCATTACTCAGCACAGACAAGCAATGTTTTTAAGAGCTGATTTATCCCTGCAGGTCTAGAGGCTTTAGGAATCTTCAAGGACAGCTAGGCCTAATTGAGCACAGGTGGAGCTACAAAATGAGTAACGTACCAACAGGGATGGTAGGCCTGAAAAGTGCAACCTGACTGGTAATGAAATACAAGTGCACGTCAGCTTTTTGCTGAGGGTTGTGAGGTAATAGTCACAGCTCTTGTTTTATCTAACTTGCTCCTGATATCACCCTGCTTTGCAGTACTGAAAGAGCAAGCACCCTGAAGTTGCCTAATTGGGAAACCGGGTATCTTATATTGTTAACACACATTTTTTGAAGCATGCAAACATCTCGTGTTTTAGAGGAGTAAGTACATCATTACATAATTGTCTCTGACAAGACCATGTGTGAGTATGTACTAAAAGAAATATATTTCCCTAATACGATTACATGATCTGATAGAAATCCACCCTACTTCCATAATTCATTCTCTATAACCTTTACTACAGCATAAGCCAAATAGTGTGCACGTGAGAAAAGACTATTCATGTGGTATATAAAAATCTACAGGCATTAAACTGTACAATGAGTGTTAGCAGAGCTGTATCAAAGATACAATAGACACCTATTTTTTCAGTTTCTATTACACTAATCAGCAAAGCTATTAATTTCCCAAAGTGCCTAAATGGGTAAGGCAGAACTGAATTAAGTAAATCTCCATGATTAATTGTGAGGATACTTCTCAAACTGTATTTTGACTGACCTTCATGATTTAATTGTCAGTGCTGTGGAATATCCAGTATCAGATACAGAACTGGTTGAACATTTGACTGCAAGTGTTGGACAAAATTTTCAAATGTATGTAATTAAGACGGGAATCAAACACTTGCGTTCGTATTTACTTAAATATAGGACCACACCTCTGACATTTGGATCATGTATTTCAGCTTCCAAACATTTTGGTGCCTTCAGTTAGGCATCAAGATATAAAAAGTAGCACTAATATTTTCTTTCTGGATTTTTTGTATTTTTCTTCTACAGTTTATTTTCTTTCATATAATTGGATCCCTAGCCAACAAAGACTTTGCAACAATTTGACTTCCTGAGTTGCTATCAAGGATGTGGGTATTAATGTGCTTTCTAGCAAATGTTTCTACTTCTCATTGTAGTGCCATTATCATCTTAGAAAAGCTCATCTGGCTTTTCAGGGAACAAATGACTGTTGTAATTGAATTTAATCCAAAGGTGCATATCTGTTTCAAGACTCGAGAGGAGAAGAGAGCATAAATGTACCAAGCCCCTCCAGGCATAAAATATTCTAAATAAAGAGGTCCATAAAAATTATGCATATCTACAATTTTATTTTGTCCTTCATGCCTTTCATTTTTAGTAATAGCTATCCCAAAAGCCATAGAAAAATGTCGAGTAAAAAGTGCCATATTAAGTATCTACGGCTTTCTCAACAACAACCAAATAATCAACAGTTATGTAGTGAATTAGACACATTAAAATAATAACCGATTCTAAGAAAAATCTCTTTGCTGTTATTTGTCTCTAAGTCAAAAAGATGGAAACGTCTGTTAAAATTCCTGAATCACCCTGAGGTTATTGTGAGGTCACAAATCTCTGAAGTGAAAATTTCTTCATCCCTTGAAGAACAGCTACCTGAAAAAAGAACTGTTCTGAAAATGACCTTCTGTCAAGGATATATTCAGAAAGATTTCTATACTTGCCTGTAAGGTAACGGGCAGGAAGAATTAAAGTCTCTTACTTTTCAAAAGCCATTATATATGGAGAGCTTCAGATGATCTATCACTTTAGAGAGTGAGACACAAGTCCAAATTAAAATTTCCCTTACACAGCTTGAAAGAGATGGATTCTAAGACCATCTTCCTGTTCTGTCCCCACCCCCACCACAATGCTCACTTTGTCTCAGCAAACTTTGGCTGATGCTTTTATTTTCCTGCTTCCTTGACTTCCTAGCCAAAACAGAGAGAGGAAAAAAAGAAACAAACAAAAAAATATTCCCAGAAGGGTAAGCCCAGCAGACAGAGATCTCATACTCCTGTCTACACTGAATAGTCTTCTCTGGTTACTGGTGAGAAGGAGACTGGTAATGTCAAACAAGGTCTTACTACCATTCACTAGACTGTCAGCTGAAGATGGACACTTCACCACAACACATCCATCCAATTGATATGCTAGTGTATCTGTTCTTTGCTTACTCCTGAAATCACCAGGTAAGACATTCTATCACAAATTCAATCCTGCATATACTGCAATCAGGCAACGGCAACACATCTTTACACAAATAAGACTTTCAAGCCACTTCCTATTTGTGAAGAAGCAGCAGCTCATAACACTACATTTCATGGGGGGTTCAGATATGATGGCAGTATTGCTCCTAGTGAAAATGGTGAGGGCAGAGACTAACAATCACCCCAGGATACTGCTCCATAAGCTGATTATATATATCTCTCTAGAGAGACCTTATTGTGGCCTTTCAATACTTATAGGGAGCTTATAAGAAAGATGGAGACAGACTTTTTAGCAGGGCTGTTGCAATAGGACAAGGGGTAATAGTTTTAAACTAAAAGAGGGTAGATTCAGCCTAGATAGAAGGAAGAAATTTTTTGTTATGATGGAGGTGGTGAAAAACATTAGTATATATGATTCAGAGCTGCTTACAGTCTGTATGCAGCGTGGAACAAATAAAACATAAAAGGCATAACAGTGTGCTTTGCTGTGTGTGATATTTCCTAACAAAATACCTCCTCATGTTCTAGAAATCTAGTAAAAGGGACAGCTATTAATTAGTCCTTACAAATATGCTCTTTTCTTCTAAACATGTTCTTTATGAGACAATTTTTGTCTGGACCTTCTGACTACAGTCTACTGAAAGATCAGAGATAAAATCAAACCAGCTCTTCTTGCAGTATCTTGTAACTGTCAAGAAAGGGAAAGATATACATTTTAGTGTGTACCAGTGAGAAGGGACTGGCTCTGTCTTCTCTGCAACATGCCTTTAAGTAGATGAAGACAGCAATTAAAGCCTCCCCTTCATCTTTTCTAGACTCAACAAATTCAGTTCTCAGCCTCCTTTCACAAGTCATGCTTCAACTGCTTAATCACCTTAAAGGATCATTATATTGAATGTTACTTTGTGTAAGACTATTGGAGAAATTGGATTTTTACATTACCAAGTAACACTGGCAAGAGTTTCCTGCCTTTTTCAGAAGATCTTGAAAAAACTCGATGAATTGCCACTCAAACAAGAGAGCAAGGTTCTGTGATCATAGGCTCATGCATAACGAACTTACGCATAAGCATACTTGTGATTTCTGTAGAAGAGAAGAAATTCAGTTCTTGGTATCTTGTCTAGTTATCTTCACAAAATCCACTATGACATACTCCAGATACATCCAAACTGGAACTCATCCTAAACAAGCCACTTTTAGAGCCAGCTAATAGAAAAGATCTTGAATTGAGGATTTCTTTTTGCCATGTTTACTCACTGTGATCATAACTACTCTGCAGACCTGAGATGATCTTACATTTCTAGTACAATCTAATTCTGGTTTGTGACTCTATAACTATATCCCCTATGTTCTGTCAATCTAATGCAAGTTACATGTGGCCCTTTCTTGCAAGAACTTAAAACTTGCCTTGATTGGATCATTTACTGTCTGCCTGCTTAAATCTACCTTGAAGTCATTTCTGTTGTGGTAGCTACTGCTTTGCTTTCTTGCAAAATATTTAATGGCTTTCTAAAATAGCTGCTATATTTCACCTAGCTCTATTGCCTTTAGTACTGGTAATGTCAGCCTCTATTAATTTCCACTGTGTAAATGCCTATACTACAGTAAATGCCATTTCAATACAAGCACCTCCAGATCCTTCTGCATGAACTACTACTACAAATAAATATAGATTTTCAGCAAGCCGATCAAATTCAAAATACATGGTAATTTGACCAATCTACCAGTACACACTGCAAACATAATTTCTTGCACGTCTCATAATGACGTCACGGCTCAAAGAATGACTCACAGGTTGTGAAGTTTTTGTACTTCTCAGCACTTTAGTTGAATTGATACACATGTGGTATATTTCAAGCAGTTCCTTGACTGAGGGGAAAAGTACTTCAATGGCTAAAGAATAAAACAGAGAACTAGATCTTGAAAGAAAAATTAAAAAGTGAAAAACATTTTTATCTGTTTTATTGGAAGATGTATTTTCAGTTCTAAATAATAGCAAAAAAGAAGACCAACAATTAGGAAAAAACCCTGTGTCTGATAGAGCCAATGCCAGACGACTCCAAGATGGACCCATTGCTCGCCAAAGCCGAGTCCGTCAGCAACAGTGGTAGCACCTCTGGGATAACAGAATTAAGAAGGGGAAAAAAAAAACCTGCTGTCGAAAACAGCAGCAGAGAGAGGAGATGTGAGAGGAACAGCTCTGCAGACACCCAGGTCAGTGAAGAAGGAGGGGGAGAAGGTGCTCCAGGTGCTAGAGCAGAGATTCCCCTGCAGTCCCTGGAGAAAACCGTGGTGAGGCAGGCTGTGCCCCTGCAGCCCATGGAGGTTGATGGTGGAGCAGATACCCACCTGCAGCCCCTGGAGGACCCCAAGCCGGAGCAGGTGAATGCACCAGAAGGAGTCTGTGAACCTGTGGGAAGCCAATGGTGGAGCAGGCTCCTGGCAGGACCTATGGCCCCATGGAAAGAGGAGCTCACATGGGGGAAAGTTTGTTGGCAGGACTCGTGACCCTGTGGGGGACCCATACTGGAGCAGTCTGGTCCTGAAGGTCTGCACCCCATGGAAGGGACACACACTGGAGCAGATGGTGAAGAACTGCAGCCTGTGGGAAGGACTCTTGTGGGAGAAGTTGGTGGAGGACTGTCTGCCGTCGGTGGGACCCCACAGTGAAGCAGGGGAAGAGTGTGAGGAGTCATCCCCCTGAGGGGGAAGGAGCAGCAAAGACAAGGTGTGATGAACTGACCACAACCCCCATTCCTCATCCCCTTGCACTCCACAGGGGCAGGAGGTAGAGAAATCAGGAGAAAAGTTAAGCCCAGAAAGAAGGAAGGTATGGGTGGAAGGTGTTTTAAGATTTGGTTTTATTTCTCATTACTCTACTCTGATTTGATTAGTAATAAGTAAACTAATTTCTCCAAGTCGAATCTGTTTTGCCCATGATGGCAACTGGAGAGTGATCTCCTCCTGTCCTTATCTTGGCTCACGAGCATCTCATTATATTTTCTCTCCCCTGTCCAGCTGAGAAGGTGAGTGATAGAGAAGCTTTCGGGGGCACCTGGCCTCCAGCCAGGGTCAATCCATCACAATAATAAAGCCATATAGACTGACCACACTTTGTTGAATGACACTCCTTATTGCCAAGTTTGTTGATATGCTCTGCTCCGCTTTTATTTTTTTTTAAATTCTTATTACATTAGATAGTTGCCAAGTATATACAAAGAAAAAAAAAGAGTAATCAAATTCATACTACCACCAGTGTCCCACGATTCAGTGAATCCAGGTCTGCCTAGTGCTGGTCTCATTCTCTGTCATCTACCAATCCTTTCTGAGTCTATCCAAGCCTTAGAATTTCTGTTAAAATTTCCTTGATTATGCTTCTGCTCTCCCCTTACTTCTGCACTGATGCTGTCTCTTCCTTCATACTTCCCTGAGCGTTATAGCTTCACTGTGTAATACTATCATTAAAACTGAATTAGAAAAAACTATTTTGCCAGACAAATTGTTAAACTTTGAATATTGCATTATTTGTGTTTTCTCCCAGTCAGCTGTTTGTTAGTTTGTATAAAAATGTGTGTTTGAACATTGCAGGTTACCTGAAGAAGTTTTAAGGAATGCAGGTCACCCATGTGTTAGGCTTTGAGAAATACCATCTGGAGGATTGGACTCTGAATGTGACCTCGTCTCTGGAAGCATTCTTTAGAAGCTCTGATGGCAGATACTTCTCACAGATCTCCTCATGCACTGTTTTTGCTGGTTTTGTGGCTATGAGTCCTCCAGGTTTTCTCCTCTTAAAAACCATGCAAGAATAGGGGAGTGACTCTTGTGGAGCCCTGTGCATTTGTCTGAGATGACCACGGGGAGTCCTGACAAATCACAGACTAATTTGACCTGAAAGCAATTTCTTCAGTTCTTGGTGCAAATACGGATTAATTTTGTTTTTCTCAGGTGAAGGTTCTAGCACACATAGATGCAGAAAGATATATTCTGTAATATATATTTTAGAGCAATCCTTTTATAGCTGATTCTCCTCATAATTACCAATGCTCCACAAACTCATGCCACTGCATAATTTAAAGGAAATCTCAGCGAATACTTTAAGCAATGCAGAAGGGGAAAGACCTCCAAAAGCTGAGGTGTGGCATATCCGGTTATATATTAGCATCTTTACTAGGCCACAGACATGTCCACATTCTGAACTAGCTGTAAATATTTCAGTATTCAGTTCTGTTTCCACATAAGTAAGGAAAGCCACTGAGGAAATTAGGCAAAGAACTCCATTTGGGACGCATAATCTGAGGAAAAATATGACTTGCAAAGATTCGATGTACACTTTTCAGTAAAGTCAGTAGAAATAACTCTCATTACTTTATATCGGGAAAAATCTAAAGGGGAAAGTTAGCCTGTACATTATTATCTTTCCACAGCTCTAGATCTGCTCATTCAGGAGTTCTCATCCTTTTGGCAGCCAAGTCTCGGCTGAAAAAACTGGCAGGTGAATCCACATTTGCCTAGTCCCTGAGCCCTCTTCTGATGTCTACCAATCCTTCCTGCATCTACCTGAGCCTCAGGATTTCTGTTATAATTTCCTCGGTTAGCCTTCTGCCCTCTTTCTGCCACTGCACGGATGCTGCCTCTTCTGTCTCCTTCTCTTTGCTCTTACTTACGGCCACGCTGATGCTGAAACCCGAAAAATGAGCTCATTGAGATGTGTCTATCTGTGTCCAGGGTCATTTTAATATCTCAGCACTGGGGCAGGGGAACAGTGAAGAGGCCCTGACACCAGCCCTGCACAGAGGCAGCACCAGTCCAGGAAGCTCTGTGCTTGGAGTACCTCAGGGGAACAGCCTACTCAGCAGAAAACACTTTCCCAGATCACATCAACATCTTTTGTGGGCTTTCATGTTTATGCAGACAGGAACTGTGGAAGAAGCTGTACAAAGTAGATAGTAGGTCTTCCAGTAAACTATCTGCTACATGTGAAGACAATGATTTCTCTCCAGTTGATTCACTGGGGAAACAAAATTCTTTAGTGATATCTGAAGACACTAGAATTTGTTTCAAGTATGCCACATCAAAACAGCAATTGTTAGAATATGAGCTTTTTAGTGAACTTCTAATACAGTTCATCTTACAATACAATTATTTGCCCCTAAGAAGGATGCAGCTTTCTGTACGAAGATTTTAAGAATCCAACAGTAAAAACTTACAAAGATCTTTCCTTTTGCTGCTTGCATAAGATGCTATTTTACAAAGAAGTACCTGTAATCAGTGCAGCTGTAGAAATCTATGAAACTTTTAAAAACTAAATTATGTAATTCAGACAAAATCAATAGCTTCCAGAATAGATGTTTTCAACCTATTAAGCCATAGGTAATTAAAACTCCAAACTGCTAACAGCTACTCCCACAAGGTACACATATAAGACTATACACGGAGTTTATACAACAAATCTGCTGTTTTATCTACTTGTAAGCATAAAATAGAAAGCACCATATATTGTCCATAACTCTGTATGATTGACACCAACTAATCCACTGCTATAATACTCCAGAAGATGAAAAGGCAGTAACAACTACGTCACCCTTTCCACCCACCAGCCTGTTTCTGATGAGTGTCATTTATCTTCTCAAGGCATCTGGAAACCAAATGAAAGTGAGCATGGAATATATGTCTGATCGGTGACTTATCTGGCACTAATGTTTTTTACTTGGTGGGGAAAAGCAAGTTAATTTATGCTTAGCTGCAGGGCTCGATGAGAAACATAAACAGGATGGGGCTACTGTTAAGTTTGTGGACTCAGTCAGCAAAGAAAGGTGGAACAATAAAATGGATGGTTTTGTGGTGACAGTGGGAGATTAGTCTGTTTTATTCAGAAGGCAAAATTGGGCTCACTGAGCCATTCACACTGAGAAGGAGCACAGATGGCTTATTGACACGTTTATCAGGCACTCCAGTGACAGGGTAGCAACTTTTATGCAACAATGAGATTTCTGTTTCTGAAAAGCACTTCAGTAAGGATCTATTTATTTTTTACCAAATTCACCCACAAATGTGTGCATACAAGTCTCACTTCCTTCAGTTATCATGGCTGAAGGCAGATGAAGACCTGTAAGTCATACTCCGCTAAATACTGAAATATTACTTAAGTTGCTTCCCACCATCACTGTAAATATCACTGACATTACTGGGAGTTCTGTGACTAAAGAATAGAAGTAAAGTATTTGACAGGCAGAAATTCTTTCACTGTTCCAACTCTTTGCAATACACAAAGAAGAACAGAATAAAGTGATAAATGTCATCCCAATGTGGATGAACTAGTAAAGAAATACTATTTTTGTTACAAAAACAGGTAATATAGTGTAGGATAAACTGATCAAAAGGCTTATTAGACCTTTGTATGATATAACAGAAAGCACATTCTTTTTAAACTGTCATCATCATCAATACTTACACAGCACCTTCTTGTCACCAATGCTGCAGATTCTTTAATACGAAACTTGAGTGTACATTGAGGAATGAAGAAAAATCAGCTTTCTAGAAAGGATCACCTCCGGGGTAAGTTGTAGTTTAAGTGAAACTAGTGATAATGCAAAGTAGTTTCTTTCTCATTCTTAGTCAAACTGCCAAACAATTTTGCACCGCAATGTTGAAGAGAGTAGCACAACAGAAGAGTGAAACAAGAGGAGAATAGCAAGGAGCTCTGCTATACTGCAGCACGTCGCTGATCAGTTCATACTCAGTCTTTGTTCTGACAGAAAACTCCATCCTTTTGTTAATACAAAAACATGATCCATAGAGGATTACAAAACGAAATGGCCTTTGGGGAGGAGATCCGCTTATTTTACTTTGTGAGTTGAAAGACTAATTTGCAAGATATTGATTTATTTTTATTTCCATATTCTTCAGAACTGATCACGTTTTTTTATGTTTACTCTGTATTTGAATACTCTCTCCATAGGGAATTGGTCACAAATATTCAAAACTTACAATATACTACATAACTATTATATGTCAGTAGTTCCCTGTTTCTCAACTGAATGAATGTTTGAAGCAACTGAAACATCTTCTTTTACAAATTGAAACATTCTGCAAATATTCCTCCATGCAGCATTAACATTCACTTTCTGTGAATGTTTCTGCCAGAAAAATCCTATTCTTCATATGCCAGTATAACCCAAACGCAAATAAGGTGCAAGCTCAGTTTAAACTAGCTTGCCATAAAAACTCTAATGAGATCTGCAGAGTATGTAATTTTAAAACATTTCAGCTTTCTCTATTTGATATAGCTTATGATACCAGCTGTGAGATGTAAATATATATGCCAATAGAAGAATGTACTTCAGGATATGTAATACCATGGAAACAATACTTTTTCGATAAAAATAAGGAAGGAGATGTCAAATAGAAATAATATATTTGCCACTGCTGATCAAAGCAAGAGAATATGTATGATAAAATTGACTGTACATTGGAATAGCGAATGTGTGATGGAAGGAAAGTAGATTTCTCGTTTTTAGATTTTATTCCATCTAAAATACCAAAAATGTTTTGATAAGTTGAAACGTCCTTCTCAGGTAAAGTACTAGTTCTCGTCTTACAGACTGTACACACAGCAATGACTATTTAAATGCTGTTCCCTAGATCAGATGGAACAACTAAGATCAGGAGCAGAAGTCTCTTATTTGCACTCAGTCCTGTATTTTGACTGTCTTAATTTGATTCACTGAAAATGTTTTCCTCCTACACAAAAAATCTCTTTTGTTTGTTTGGTTGTTAATCTGAATCCTACACAGACAATTGCCCAGTTTTTGAAAGAAAAAATTACTGCATCTTTCATTGAGCATCTTTATAGGCCTTCTTCTTTCAGGAATAAAATGCCAGCGCCCTACGAGAAACGATTCTGTCCAAAGAGACCAAATATCCTATTTGCAGCATATGGGTCTAAAGGACTTTTCAAGCTAAAAAATACTGCCAACATTCTCTCTCTTAAGAAAGGTGTCATGAGTGAGTGTACAACAGCTAAAGCAGGTATGATAAGTCCTTGGGATACCACCAGACCTTGGAGGGTAATAATCAGTTCTAACTGTTTTTTAAGAGATATTTGCTAGCAGATATGGTAAAAGAATTCCTATCCAAGATAGGAATTGAATCTTCTCACCAAAGCCAGCCCAGCATATAACGTCTGAAACAAGCATAGCTAATAAGTTGTACTCTGTTCACCTGAATGTGGATGAGAATTGTCATTACCCAGCAGTGACTATACCATTACATTAAGCTTAATGCTAACAGCCTTGTTCTTCCATTCCTATGGAAAGCATTACAAAACGTGGCTGATGAATAAAATATGGGGCATTTTCACATGATCTAGCAAAAGCTAAGGTAGTATATAGTAGTCTGCTCCCTTTGCCTTTGCTTAGCCCACAGTATGGTGGAGTGTATGGTGACATATGGTACCTTTCCTAAAAACTTGCATTCCCTTAAAAGCAGAAATCAAATGTTAAAAGAAAGAAAAACTGTGCTTGCGACTAGAGGGGACTGCCAAGTTCATAGAGTTGCGTTCACAGGCAAAAACATTGCTTGTATGCAATGTTTTTCATGAGGTGATGACATACCTCTTTGAAGTAGATAGGGCTTTCCACCATTACTCTAATTATTACTGGGAAGCCGTTTCCAACTCTTGCCACTCTGACTGTAACACTGGTGAAGTGTACTCGTGGCTTGTTTAGGCTATGTTTAGTTTTTCTACTACTCAGAAATGACTTGTAATTTCAATATCTCATTATCCTCCTAGGAACATCGCTTTGAAGAAATCCTCCCTATTTTCTCTAATATTATGATAGAAATTTTAAAGTAGCCATTTATGTTTTCTTAACAAAATGTTTAGTGTTAGCATACCATGGGAATTAATTTTCTGTGAATTTAAAGCTCTGGATATTAGTCTAACTCCCCCACATAAATTAGAATTTTCTCCATTCATGTTAACCATGCTACTACTCTCGTCTGCAGGGCACTTCCCTCTCCAGAAAACTTAATGATTTAAACAGGATATTGGTCTATAAGTTAGAATCAGCAGTTGTCTGGTCTTGGGTATTTTAGTTAATAAGACACACCAATTTGGAGGCTTTTTAAGACTAATCTAATCATTATTTTATTTCAAAAGCATGTGTTTATACTAACCTAAAGCCACTCTGACCCACTCTCTGCTGCTCTCCTCATCCAAGATAGTCCTACCATGATGCAGAGCTCTCGTAACTGTTACTCTAACATCACATTGTATAATGTAAGTCACATTTGAGTAAAGGTTGAAACAGACCGTACCAAAATAGGTAAGTGCTTAAGTGTGGCAAACGTAAAGACCAGGCTCCCTGTTTCTGACAATATGCAGTTAACCTGAAGTGTTTTTTCCACTCCTTTGCTCCAAGCAGAAGTCATACCATAGAAATGGCTTATCAGCTACCTAGCTGAATCTTTCTATTGCCTGGATGCCTGCTTCTACAAATTCTTTGCCTTTTCTAAAATTCACACTTTAGATGTAAAATTCTGGCTGTGAAGAGATGTAGCACATAGATCTGGACCTAGATACCACATACCTACACACAGCACCTTGTTTGTAGAACTGTGTAAAACTTAAATAGTACCGAAGACTTGCCATCATTTTTTGTGCAGAATGAGTTTAATCCTAAGGAAAGCAATTATCGAATCCCCAATGGTTGAATAGAGTAAGGAAACAATTTTTTTTTTGCCAGCATATAACATCTATACAAAAGGCTCCAGTTTCAGTTCGGGGCCTCTTGGCACACAACATAAGAATAAATTATAAATCATGATAGCTAAAATATTGTTAGTAGCTTAGAATAACACCAGTTAATCATGTTACTTTCAAATCCAAAATAATTTTATTTTCTAGTGAATTTCAGCCACAGAATCAAATTGCATACCTAGATCCAAGGAAGTACAGTGTAAACAGGATTTCTTATGACAGCCTACAATAGACATTGATTGGAGATACAATTTTTCTGAGTTAACAAGGCAGTAGCACATTCATAATGTACAGTTTAAAAGAGATACAACCTATGGAATGTGCCCACCTTACATAATATAGTCAAATTGTACTATGTACTGTTCAGTTAGAAATAGAGTTTATAATTCTCTATTAAATAATATCCAAGAAGCAATGAAACATTCCTGAGACATTTCTCATATTAAAGGCCTATAGCTGTAGGGTTTATTATTTTTATTAATACTGCTCAAGCAAATTCTGCTGTATTTTATAATAGTGCCTGGAAAAATCTCATTTAAAAAAATCACTTTTATAAAAACTAGCAGTTTATTACATTGCTGAAGTTGCAATATTGAAAAATACAAGTTTTCTTATAGCTAATACTCTGTGAAAGTTCAGCTCAAATTAACGGCAGCTATATTTAAAAGAAAAAGAGATTATGAATCCAAAAGCGCAGTTGTATAACGGACATAGGAACAAGAGAAAATTGAAGGCAGGCAGAGATAAACGACATATAAATGAGCCCCAAATGTTCTCAACCTGACATTTAGCCTGACACTTTTCAGCCCCTAGTAAATATTTATTGGAAGAGTTATGAACATAGGTAAAACATTTTGAATAGAAGCTTTACAATCTATCAACCTTCTGAACTCCTGTATTCCACTAATAAGTCACTCTGAGCACTTTACTGTGTCTGGTATAGGGTTTCCAGTCCAGCCAGTGTGGAATGGATGTGACTGGAACAGTACCAGTGGAGCTGCAGAGGAACTCCCACATACCCCTGTCACTTCTACCCATGGTCTTTGCAGCATCAGTCCTCCGTGTTTAAGAAGAGCACTTTTCTTACACAACGGACATCCTGTCATTGGGCCAATGGAATGTCTACACTGCTGGTATTCGTATCAGGCAGAACTCAGTACATCCAGTGTCTGACCTCCCTGACTTCCCCATAACATTGATGAGCATGTGTAGGAGAAAACACTGTATTGATGCTGTCATTAGCAGTGGTATTTTTAAGGCTTTTGAGTCTTTGTAATTTATTTCTGTACATGCTAATAAAGAAATGATTGGGCAATTTCTATGTTCATTGCACACAGTAGCAGAGGTTGTCTGTTTCCATAAAACCTAACAATTAGCTAAAGAACAAGCTTGACTGCAGGATACAGTATTGGGCCTGAGCTATAGAGTCAGAGAATGAGGTTGCTCTTTCAATTGTACAGTTGTCAGTTGGAGGTAGCGCTAATAAAAACAGTGGTTTCACTATCTAGGAAGCTTCTGTGGTAAAAGAATCTAACTTGATGGTACCTGAACACCACAAACCTTTGTGTTTTCTTACATCAACTCAGCTGCTAGATTATCAAATATAATTTTTAGCCATCAAGAGTAAGTAAAGCATCAGCAATGTGTTACATGCAGATATTCAATGAAATCTCCTATGCTCTGTAAGTATGTTTACAGAGTTATTTCTAAGTTGGCATAGTAGGTGAAAGGAGCAAAAATTATATTCACCCTTGCTACAGCTGCTTGCTCAGCCATCTGCACTCTCAGCTCTTTCTTATACACAGTGCCCTTGCAGAGACTTACAGTCTTTGATCACGAGAAGATGGTTTTGTCTTTCAGGATGCCCATCTCCCCAGAACAGCCAGTCTGAGATGTATAAAACCAGATGAAGTGCTAGTCCCCGGCAAGTTACATAAAACAGTATGGATCACAGGGAAAAAGAGAGTCTGATACCTTGTCAAATATTAAGAATCACACTACACCAAGGACAGAAAGACCCGTAAAAGCATAGTATCTCAGTTCAGAGGTAGAGGTATGTGCACCAATGTCAGAAGCTCCATTGAAATGTCAGATCTGGAAGGAATCAATCCGGCATTGTGGCTGTCTATAACCAGTCTGATCTAGGTTGGATCAGATAGTCATGGGGCAGCTTAGAGAGAAAAAAAAAAATATTAAAATTCTTCTGCTTAGTAGGAGCTATCCAGGCTGCTGTCTTTCCAAACTTTCTTCTTCAGGGAAGTCCCAGCAACTTTACGAGAAAGAATTCTGACAATTTGTTTCCTATTTCTATGATGGACTTCTTTTTAAGAAAAGAAAACTCATGTCTTCCTTTATCTTTATTCTGTTGTTCTGATGACACCAAAGTCAATGAAACCACTTTCTCAAACAGTTTAATGGTTTTGAGAGGATCTTTGGGGAATTGGAGATATCTGTCAAACTCCTAACAGTGTGTATACGATCTTTTTTTTCATCACCAGTTTTACCCAGCTATGTACTTAACGAGATCTTCATGTGGTTCACTGCTTACTTACATCCATGAATGTAAGAAAGATACCATCCACAATTGGCATATAAACAGAATGTGGCATTTTGCTGTAATCACCTAAATTTTTTCCTTGAAAAAAATTCTCTCTGGGTTTACTTGAGTGAATAACAAAGGAAGAAGTTCCTTCTACCTATGGGGGCAGCTTTTATACTGATAGCTTTCTGGTTCTGATTTAGAGCAGTTGTGGGACAGTGACAGACTATGGCATTATCCCAGTGAAAGATCTATGGAGTGAAGTAGCCGTAGCAGTTCCACATTTCCACCAATAAGGTTATGGAAAGGAGTACTGTAAGAGAAAGCTACTCTAGCTTGTTCCTGTGTGAAAAGTTTTCAGAGGCAAAATTTGTCGTTTTGAGAAGTACAGCTGCTTTGGCAATGATTTGCACTACCAGAAACGCACAGGTAGAGAATCACAGAAAAGAAAATGGCCTGCCTCATCCACACTTTCAAAGTGAGAGGTATTCCTGCCATTTGTCCAAGACATTTCATTGCATAGAAAAGATTTTCCTATCTGGACACAGATTCTTTATATCCTAGACTGGAAACTGTTACTTTTGATATAAATACCTTCCATTTTAGTGTTTTGTTTAGACACTGAAAGAAACAAGCAAGGAGGAGAAATTCCTGGGCAACCCTGCTAACCACTGTAGTGAAAATAATGTGCCCTCTCTTATATTTAGAATGACTAAATCTTTCATGTTAATCCCTACTTTACATCTAGAAATTTATTAATGATTTACTCTTTGAAGGTACCTGCAGTACATTGTTCTTTGCAATATTTGTAAAAAGCTTCAAAGACAGCTTAAAAGGTTCTTTCTAAGTTCACAAGTACCATAATGTCTGTAAAAATCTTTCTCTTTAAGATCATTATGCACATCAGAAACCTGTCCCAACAAAATATGTAAAAAAAGCATTCGAAGCTCAGGTATAGTTCTAGGTGTTGGAAAGAGAAGAAAATACAGCTAAGACATTTGGTTGTTTGCTTCAGTGATATCAGGAGGCTGAGGAACTATGGTCACCTAATAATAGCTCAAGAGTAATAGATCTTCCATTTGATACAGCTACAAAGGAACTGTTGGTTGCTTTTTCCTGTTGCTTCATTCAGGTACCATAATTTTCATTCTTTCGTTGGTTTTAACTAAATGGCTAAAACAAAGGCTTTCTATAGACATGTAACAGGGCAATCTGTTAACTAAATGTAAACTATTATTTTTAAGGTCTTTTCTATCTTCGGAACAAATTGCCATAATAGATTAACTTCATAAACTTCAATTGCAACTTCTAGCATTCTAATGAAATTACAGCTATAGACAAATAAATATCTCTTAAGTGACCTAAATAGAATTTTTCCCTTGTGTATGCTGTGTCAATTTAGTCTGTGACACAGAGCAAGAGCACATTTAATATGCAAGCAGCTATTTCTTCCCCTGAGCAGAACTTCTGTCATTTTAGAGTTCGTTTGTTCCAAGTTGCTTTCCTTATTCCTTATATTGCTTATACTACTTGTGTATCCTCTTGCAACAAACTTGCAACATAAGCAAAACCTGAAAGTAAGAATGCAAATTTTCACTAAATAGTAATAAGATGTGGAATATCCAGCTTAAGATTCTTATGGGTTGAAAGCCCATAGATTTTGACTGGAGTTACAGATATCAATCTCTCTGGAGAATTAGGGCAAAGGTATCTTGAGCCAAGTATACAAAAATATAGACACCTCAGATCTGTGACCCAAAAGAATATGATAAGGTACAATAAGATTTTTAGAGGGCACCTATATTATCATTGAATGAGGAAACAGATGATCCATATTTATGCTAGATGCAATTCTATTAAATTCAGTGGCAATATATCAGCTCTGAATTTGAGAAGTAACCTCACATGCCACTTAGAAAATCAAAATTTAAGTACTGGAGCTTTTGCAACAATTGCTGACTGTGAACTGTTCGCTGAAGACATGAGCTATGTGTAATAAAACTTTTCTTTAAACCGAATGAATATTTTAAAATGTAACATACCAAAACCAGAGTCTTTCTAATGGAAATAGTGACAAATTATCACTACAAAATAGGGTGTTATCACAGAGAAAAGAAAAAGAAATGCTAAAGAGAAGATGTCATAATCTAAAGAATGGCTGAATTATTTCCTCCACTTGTTTAGTATGAAAGTGGAACATCTATACAGATGCAAACACTTTGCAGGCAGGACTACTGCAGGCAAGAATTTCCCAGAGGAAGCAGTGTGATCATGAATAAACAGTTTCCAATCTTTTTTCTTTTTTGACTTTGAAATAAGTGCTCATTCACTCTAAAATCTAATGAATGACTATAAGAAGATAAAGTTGTGTGAAACAGACAGAGATTTTTTTTCACAATTTCACAGGTTGGTACAAGGTTACCTCATTTCTTCCTTACTTAATGAACATTAACAGTAAGGTGTACTTAAGGCCTTAAGGCCAAGTATTCTTATTGATATTGATTTTAATGCAGATATTCTGATTCAAAGTGACACAGTGAAAGAATCAGCTTTGTTGTGTGTATTTTTCCCATCATGTAAGCTTCATTATAATTAGACAGGTGCAGTAGCAATTCCTCTATTAAAATGGATATTTTATTTTTTTTACTTGGTGTGAAGAGTTTATTGTATCCTTTTCCAACTGACACCACAAATCTGTGAATAGAAATGTAATTTCTCAGGGATCTTCACGTACATCTACAGTGTCTGAGGCAAAATTATTATAACAACTAAATTATTAAAGCATACCCTCATCATAAATCTGTAAAGATGTTAACAATTTTTTCTAATGATTTTTCACATTGTATTAAATTTCTGATGGCTCAAAAATAATGCAATTTTCCACTACATAGATTAAGGTAGCATTGCCTGATGGGACTTAGCTCCTTTTCTCCTCTATAAACACAATGGTAAAATCTCAGTTTTGAAGTTAATGGAATTTTTCCTTATTTAAAGAAAGAAGAGGCTGATGGATAATTTCCCACTTCTGGTGGTACAGAAGACATAGCTTGCCTTCTTGTCAACAAACGTTTGTCAACATTTAAAACAAATTCTTCCCTGCCATACCTCTCTGCCTCCGCTAAAATATGAAATGCACATCCTCTGCTTGGTTTATCATGACAGAAGCTCTCAATGTTATTGTTTCTTTCTCCTCAATATTAAAATTATAGAAACCTCCAAGAACTAAAATGAGGTAAATATGAAATCCTGTGCAGCTTCCAAATTTCTGTCCTGTGCTGCTATGAAGTCATGCCCAGTAAAGCAGTAGCCATGGCTTAGACACTCAAGCTGAAAGAGTTAGTCATTTTATTGACCAACATCTACAGGCACATTGTGCACATTTATTTATGTAAGAAAAAGGCTGTTGGGTTTTATTGAACCATAGAACACAGAGAAACAAGAATCCTGATTTCAAATTCCAGTTCCTGGAGAAGTGTTGTATAGGAACTACAGATGATTTAATTAAGCACACGGGTTTGACAGACTTTCCTTTGGAGATAAGTGGGATGAGTTAATTATGCAGAATGTACTGCTGTTGCAGACTAAAAAACATCAGGTGGAACATCTTTATCCCCTGGTTCCTAGTTTGATGCGTCATCCTACAAGTTAAAGAGTATTTATTTTCCACATACACCAGCAGCCAATTTTACCTAAATACGTTTTTTCTATATGACATTAGAAAGCATTGCCTGTCTCAATGCGATGGCTGCCATCAGGTAAGAGAGTCCTTCTAATATTGTTTTTGTGCAGGTTCTGTGACCAGAGGTACTTTAGACAGTAACTGTCCAAGGAGCTTAGACTTTTAGGAACTGATTCTGCCATTTCCTGTTTAAAAATAGTATTTTGCAAGAAGATTCCTCCTTACAAAGCACTGATCAAGAAGCCACATAATTCTCCTCCATGATTTGAACAATAATAGAGCACTACCTGTTGTCCAGTGAAGCCTTGGACCTACAGACAAATAGAAACCTTCAGAAAGCGGTTACAACCGCCTCAAAATATTACTGCACATTTGCAGCCTGCAGAAAACAGGCTTCACTGCTGACAGTGACAGTACACAGCTGGTATTCAGAGCTGTGCCGAGATTACAGTATCTGCAGTAAATACATCAGAGGTTTTAAGATACTAATTGGATCTGCCGCAATTTGGAAATTCCTATATGACTGTGAAGATGCAATGAATCGTGCTCAGTCTTCTCTGCTGTTAGCACTCAGCAGGAATATTTATGACAGCAGCTAGAAGTAAAATCATGAAGGACATGCCATGGTCCTATCCCTAGATGATATATGTGTATACATACTGGGAAATGTAATACAGCAGTGTATTTATCACCTCCTATGGCTTTGCATAGGCCCTTGTCACTTATAAAGGTAACAAAAATTGATGTGCGTGTTTAAATAAGGCCTCCTGCAAGTTTTCAGTCACATAAAAAATGGTGCAATTAGGCAACTAGATTTACGTAGTGTTCTGTATACATGCTGAGGTGATTTTAGCACAGAATTTTCAATGAATTTTTAAGAATTCATTCTCCTTTTGTTGTTGTTTTATAAGCTGAAGATTCAGTATATTTTTATTTGTGTTGTAATGGAAACCTTACCTACCAAACAGTGAGTGCTGTCTTGATCATAGTTTTTAATCTAAAGGTTAAAAGCCTGCTGCCAGTAGTTCTAGTTTGCATTAATTAATTTTACTGTCTTCCACTGATCCCAGAGAAGTGAAGATCATTATTCAACTTGAAGACAAGCCTAATGTTTTCCACAGGCCTTGTTTATTCCTATACTTGGAAGCTTTGTTCTTATAACACAAATGATTTTGGAATCAAGCCTGTAAGAACACAGAAGGATTTTTCTTGTGATGATTGTTCACTCCAGGCCCAGTTTTTGAACTGGCAGAAAAAAAAGAAGCTTATCCTGTTGTTTTTT
The DNA here is from genome assembly GCA_013399095.1 of Psophia crepitans. NCBI lineage: Eukaryota > Metazoa > Chordata > Aves > Gruiformes > Psophiidae > Psophia > Psophia crepitans. The sequence goes on from VWZZ01001702.1 coordinate 1,096,892, forward strand.
TCCATGATCTTTCTTCAGGACTTCAGACATTATAAAGAAGGGTGAGTGAGAGCACAATGAGAGCAGTGTACTGGGAAAGCAATAGAGTAAATAGGGCCTGTAGCCAGAATCTGAGCCTCCTAATCGAAGATACTTGTCCATTTAGGACTACAATTCCTGCAGGTTCCTTATACAAACAAAGATCTGCAAGTATTCTTAGATTATCTTAATTATCCTCTGGAGATGTCTCTTTCTCTAGTGACTAGGCAGAGGACAGTTCATGTTAATAGGTGGTGGGGGAACGGTTGGACTAGATGATCCTTGAGGTCTCTTCCAACCTTAATGATTCTATCATTCTATGATTCTATGTTGATTACACTCCTAAGTCTGGCGCCTGTGTTACGCACCTCAAGATGGGCCTGGATGTATTCAGTCTAAGAAATATTTGCCATGCTGGGGAGATGATTACTGGACAGAAAGACTGGGACTGCCATGAGGTGCCCGAGAAGTGAAAATTGTGTTCTCCAGGCAGGTGGAATATCGGGGTTGGAACAGCCAATTTGGGCTCAAAAATTACAAAAAGAGACAAACCCAAGATAAATGATATCAGATCTGAACAAATTATGGGAAGTGCAACTGCAGTACATGACGTAAATGAAACCAAGATTTCTAATTCTGACCTGCAAAGATCTTTTAAATACTACCCCAAAGCACACGTCCGTTACCACTTTCTGGTCTACCTGAAAGACGACATCCAGCTGCTGCTCTTATTAGTTCATTAATTAAAGTAGTAGCTGTCAACCTGAAAAGTTTTCAGCCCTGCTAAAGGCAGGTGCTAAAATGACACTGTGTCTAACAACTCAGTTCAGTTTTGCTTGTTTCTTTGTTCAGCGTGGAGATTACATGCTTGAAAACTGACATTAAAACAAGATTAAGATTGAAAAGTGCAGTTCACTCGGAGACTAATGCCAGAATTACACAGAAGATTCTTGCTGAGCAATTCAGCCAGGATCGTAGTCCAACTGAGCACATGCAAGAACAAAACTACAGGTTCCTCATTCAGGAGCTTGTTACCTAAACATTAGGAGTTTCCCTGAACATTTACACAGGGCTTTCGTGAAGCACCTTGCTAGAGTCAGGAATCTAATGTCGGTGCTCATGTCCACCTGTATAGCTGAGTCTCTGATTCTTCAAACAGGTGGTGAAATGGACAGAGGCAGTTTCTGTACTGTCTTTTACGGAAGTGCAGTACACGCTCTCTTCCAGTGGAGGGTCATACTCATGCTCCATTAGCAGATTATCAATTGCTTGGAGAAAGGATGAGGGTAAGGACATACGCTTTTTCAGGTTATCTACCAAGGGCAGATGTGTTAATAAGCAACCTCGTATATCCATGCTAGAATTGTTTCTGTGCTTTCCCTCCCTATGGAGCACACATGAAAGCACAAATAAAATTAGGAGTTAGAGCTCTACCCTCTAATGTGCAAACAAGAGACGCATACATTTACAAACTAGCAAAGATAATGACAAGAACCTTGTGCATATGGGATATTCCCTTTCATCTGTTAGGTGCAGTTGTGTAACAGTAGCAGCAGTGGGCCCAGATGATATTAGGCTCCATGCCACAAACCGTACAAGCTCCCAATTGCTCCAGCAGAACTGTGGAAAAAAACCCTTTTGAGGAAACAGGATCTTGACAGTAACTCTCAAGTAACCTTTTCTTTTTTCCCTACAGTATCTCATGCACAAATACCAGATACTACAGTCTCTCCTAGGTACAAATTCAGGAATATCTGTCAGTTCAGTACCATTAGAATCAATATTTTGCTGCTTGTTAGTTTTTGTGAGTGATTAACCTATAAATTCTAATGAGCTGTAGTTCATTTTCTACCAAAGTAAAATGGAAAAATCACATTCACTTTTCACAAAAGATACATTCTGCAAGTTCTGCTGGAGAATAATTTCATTGAATTAGACTGTTTCTGCAGTTACTAACTTAAATAAGATCTATAAATGTAGATGACCTTTTTACACTACATTGTGAAGAAACATGTAAGTCAAATCAGAAATGTTTCAACTTTTATAAAAATGCAAAATCCTTTGCATAAATGATTTAACAAACATTTAATAACATTCCTCGAATTTGAACTACAGATGAATATATCATTTATATGTGAGGAAGAGAGAGAGAAGCTAAAAGTTAGTTTTCAAGTAATATTTAGAGCATTTATTTTGCATTTTTTGTCCAGGTTTCCTTAGCAAAGTTACACCACTGTTCAAAAACAATGGCTGTAGACAAGAAGGTTGGCAGGCTCCTAGACTGAGTTGGCAAATATATTTCATGTGGATAAATGAGGAGCAAGAGACTCTTAAAGCTGCTATTCAAATTCAATTCATTAAGCTTAATGGAAGAAACTTAAGCTAAAGTATGAGCTTCCAGTCTCCACGCATACAAAATTCCAATTATATTCCCATCCCATACATCCCATATCATGCATACAAAACTCTAATTAGATTCCCACTTGCCCTTGTGCTAGGAGCTCTTTTTAGAAATGAGCAAGAAAGAAAAAATTGCCAGGTGCAGAATGTGTGAGAAAAGAGGGACAAGCCAAGGGACTGCCATGTCAAATTTCTGAATTTGGGAGGTAAGGCTATTTTCTTTTTTTCTTCTTCTATTTATCCTCCATCTTAGAATTGCTAATAGTTTTCCTAAGATCACAATGAATGAGACACACATAGTCTTACCACCATAAGTTACAGTTGTAAGTGCTGAAGCCACACATGCCAGCTGAGCCCATACAGTCTAAATTATGCTTTGTTTGCCACCCCATTGTCTGCATGAGATATTCCCACAAACATCTCTGCATATTAGTGATTGCAAAGTATAAAACTGTGGGATACAGAGTTGTTATTGAAGATGTAACTTTAAAGAAGTGCCTTTCTCTAGAGCATTTGAAATAAAGATCATCTGCAAAAAAAGTTTTGACAGTAAACAAAATATTTAAGTGAAAAGATAAAAGTGAGGTTTTCATCCCCTAACATGTTTTGATACGGAATCAACGAGAAATTCCATCATCATCCACTGTAACAGTAATCATGATGTGAACTTTTTTGTCATATCAGGCAGAAATGAAGAGAAAAATGTGGATTTTTTTTTTGTTATCAAAAAGTAATTCTCTGTAAGCCTTATTTTTTAAATTACAGTGGTTTATTAGTAGCTACTTCTAGTCTCCAATAATAGCATAACAAAAGCACAATACTTCTAGTTAGTGCCCAGTAGTAGCACAAGAAGTGCTTCAACAATTACCCATTACGTTCAATCAGGCCATGATTCTGCCAGCCTCACACATGTTGAGAGATACCTCACTTTGCACACTGTCCTAGCAATAAAAACAAGTCATCTTACAGATTAAGGTACTATTCAAAGTGAGTAACATTTTTGAATTATTCCCTAAATAAACAGAACAAATCACTCTATAAATAGCAGAAGCCATGACAGACTTTTCATCTTACTAACACAGTTTGACTGTTCAGACCAAAAAGTTTGTTATTTAAATCAGAATGGACTTACTGACAGGAACTCAGACACTCTTGCAGTTACAAACAACAAAGCATTTTCACCTGTTCAAAGTGACATGTGTCATTACTCCAGGAAAACTTTGAAAGTTCTCCGTTTTTTAGTTTTTCTTAATTTCTTTTTCCTTTATTTTCCTCACTCAAGCACTCATTCATTGGTAATTTTTCATCTTGACTTCTTTGAAAGTAGGGAAAATGCTGATTTTCTTCTCTGCCTTGCTGTATCTACAGTTTGGGGCAGGAAAGGAGACATCTTTCTGAAGGATGGATAGGTACCTATTCTCATATTCAAAAACTCTTTTTTGCTTACTATTACCATTCTGTTGATGACAGAGACTTCTCAAATATTGGGAAAATTGGCACCCATCCACCTTAAAACATCAGTACTAATCTCTCTTGTTCTAACAGAAGTTGCATGAACATTTTAATGCTATTCAAAGAAAATTTAACAAAAGCACACAATTACCATGCACTAAATGCTGGTTGCATCTTTACCTTAAACTATAGCTTAATACTGTTTGCAGTCCTCGTTGTTGAGAATAAACTTCATTAGTAAGGGAAAGCAGACAGATTTTGGTTCAGATCTTAGAGAAAAATTGTTGCTTATCTGCTCCAATGTTTTCCCAGAAAATCAAATTCTAGATGATGGATTTATCAAGTTTTCTCCAGTTGGTTAACATTAAATATGAAATTGAATTGTATATTTTGACACGATACAAAAATGAAGGTAAATTCAGCATTATGTAACACTTTTTGAGTTTCTATGCACATAATTCTATTCGTCAATAGAGAGCACCAACTTATAAAAAAGTTGCGTGCTTTGGGACAATGAATTAGGAATGTACATTTGCCTTTTTAGAGTCATAGCACCCTTGCCACGATTATATATCTAGCTGTCATCAAGTCGCGCTTGCAGAGATGTTCTTTCCTTTGTGGAGAGATAGAATGGATGATCTAATAGGTCACTTTCTATTCCTAACTTCTATGGCTCAATGCACAATAAATAATATTACTGTGTATATGTAATGTCTTGTTCCAGCAATAAAATATTGCCCACAAGACACAAACATTACTGAGATTGTGAAATAATGCCTCAAACATCCAGACATAAGGTCAATATATCAGACACGGTATATTTTTTCTATACTGTGGGCCATATTTAACACTGCTGTTGCTCAACAAATCAATTTGCTTTTCCCCACAAATTAAAAAAAAAAAGGAAACACAAGAGTTATAAATCCTAAAAAGAGAATCCTATGAACTAAGATACTTTGTTTTCTGTTTTGCTTTAGAAAGCATGTTACAGATAAGCTTCTGCAACAATCTTTATTCTGTACCAAAGAAAATAATCTGGTCCTAGCATGTATACAGTGTTAAGGACAAAATGTATATTCACAGCTGCCCAGAATGCAACTACAATTTTATCTCTCCTGTTCCACAGTTGCAGTCTGAGTTTGGATAGGTGCCTAGAAACTACATTTTTTTTGCCAGTGCTGATAAGCTGGAACAGAAGCAAAGAATAAAAATTACATATTTGAGAACAGCAGAGATTCCAATTAGATGGCTACATTGCTCACACAGGTCTTTATGAGGATGCTGGGGTTTTGTTTTCACACACCTTACTTAAACAGCCCCTCAGATAAATCAGAAATGTAATATGTGGAGTGCTTTTCTATAATAGAGAACAAAATGAACAATAATCTCTGCCACTCATACTGTTTAGCAGTTAAATCCAGTATCTGAATTCTGCAAACGTAAATAAAATATTATCTCTATTTTTAAAGCTATAGCAAACATAAGAGGCTATACGGTTTGCACTATTATCACAGTCACCAAAGCCTTTGTAATAATTCCTGCATGAAGTTCAAGGAAAATCTATACTATGTCTTCCACGTTACTATACTGGAATAAAATGTATAGCTAGCATCCTATCTGCCATGTAATCAAAAGGAAGTGCTGTACCAGAAGTTCTTTATAGCTTCAGGTGCCAGAAAAAAGTGAATTAGGTTCCAGCTCTCCAGAGTCAAGATTCAAAAAAACCCCAAACTTCTTCATTTTTTTATGGAATATACAATAGCAAAAGCTTCAAGCCATAGGAGGTGAGGGACTAATATTTCCAGGAAAATGTCAAGATTCCTTCATGCCACAGCTGAGAGAAAATAGCTGAGAGAAAATAGCTACTTCCAGAGCTAGACATGTAATTTTCAAAAAAGATAAATAGTAAATATTACTTTTTCCTATTTAAGACTTCCTGTAATGAAGCAATTTCAGCCAACTGATTTATTTGTTTTTGCAAATGAATGTCAGCCTATGGGTTGCAATACACAAGGTGTTCTGCATATTCCCATAAATGTGTGATATTTGAAAATCAAGTTAAATAATTATCTAAATTACATGATATTTCCATATTTTGAACAGAAAATTGCTTCATCATCCTTCCCCAAGCAAAATCTAAATCACAGAGATTTCATTTAATAATTAACCAAACATCAGACAATGAGCTGAAACAGGAAAAAAAGCAAAAAACCTTATGAATTTTCATTTAAAATAATGAAAAAGAGATGAAAATTTAAAGCAGATTTTTTAACAACTTACCCAATTATTAACTCACCTCTAATAATTTCCCAGCTCAAATAGAATAAGATACTGTTTCAAATGGCATAACTGTTGAATGCTACCTTTTTTCATGTGCTGAACATTGCAATTTAATTTCCTCCCTGTTACCTCTATGGCCCACAACATTTGTAAACACTATAGGTTTCTAAAAGAATGAACTGAAGTTTTCTCTCCCCCCCACCCTCCAGATGAAGTCGTTCCAAACGCTACAAATATTCTCTCCCTTTGAATAATGACTTAAAATCATGGCGATGTGTAGTAACTGCACCAAACCACAGCTCAAAACCTCATTTTCAGTTCTGCTATGGACTTCAACTTGAGAGCAGATCAGTTTAAATCCACACACTACAATTTCCCCACCTTTAGAATGGAGTAGGAGCATGACCTCACTTTTAGTTTGCATGATTTATTTAGACTCTAAGCTCTTCTGTGTAGCGAATTTTTTTAATATACATGTCTCAGGTTAGTTTAATGGAGACTAAAATCCATTTGCAGCTTCTGAGTATGACTGTAATTAACAAATGATTGCATTCAGCCTACCTTAAGGCTCAGCTAGGCTTGGACTTGTCAGCCATAAAGCATGGAAATCTAGCACACTCCTGCTTTCTAAGCTGTGTACCCTATCTATGCCAAAATTCAATATGCTCACTACATAGCCTAAAAGTTCCATCAATAAATTAGTTGATCAGAAGTTCTTTTGCTCTGTGGATATACCTGCTTATCTCCCATTTGAAACTTCATTATAATCTTAAAATAACTACTGCTAAAATGGAAAAGTCTAAAAAAAGTCCATACAAATAGAAATACTGAATTATCCTTAAATGAGAAGGATAAATTTGTGAGCTGAGCATGGCAACAATGTACAGTTGTATCTTCTGCTTGTACTTCCATTGATTTTACATTTCATTGAATTGTTATTTCAAATTGAATAACAATCCTATTGAGAAAATGAATAAAGCTTATGCCAGTTTTCGAAATGAGTACACCACTAATTATTTACACGGATGGTTTTGGTGAATCAAGCCAGACAGTTCCATTCTTAAGCACGTCATTGTCTTCAAGCCAAGGGATTTTTCCCTCAAATTTTTGTAGGTGTCCATGAACTGAAGTTAATCTTATCACATCTATTTCAGTATTGTATTTTGAACTATAAAGATGCAGATATTCTTCAGTGACAGTATACTGACAGTCAATATTATATAAAATATATTTTATAGTATTCTGAATCTTCATGAGCCAAACTATCAGGCTGAATGAGGTTTGATAGAAAATCAAGGGACGTGCGTGGCAATACAAACCTCACATGGAAAGAATTATGGTGGGAATGTGGAGGAAAGGTCAATTTTCACAACAAAGACAACTTGAGGAGGCTTATAAAAAACATCTGCAACCAGTAGAACAGCAGAGTGATAACCGTGATCTAACACCCAGAGGTGACAAAACTACACATAAACACTGATAACCAGTATGTGTGGCAAGTAAGGTGCCCAACGTGGGGCTTGAAGGATTCAAGTTAATGACAGGTTTGATTGGAATGTGCTAGACCAACTCTATAGCTGTTATTGCTGCTTAGCTATTAATTGTCAGGCTCCTGTGCTTGCCGTGGGGCTGGCTTGCTTTACCGTAGAGTCTAGGGCTCGTTAGAGGCTGCTTCTTGCTTTGGCTGCGGCAGCGCTGTGCTGCTGCTCATCTGACCACGCCGTGCCTGGGAACGTTCTGAAAACAGCAATGGGGACGTGCCTGGGTTGGCTGATGGCCAGGGCATCACTGCTGTGTCTGTGCTGCTGGACTGACAGGCTGGAGCTCCTGTGTGCACTCGAGTCGCAGGGACTGTGACCTGGGGATGAGTCCACGTGAGAGCAGGACACCCCAAAGCATCTGTGGCCATGAATGAGTCCACACCAGAGCAGGCACATCTCAAAGTGTCTGTGGCCGTGGTTATGTCTGTGTCACAACAGGTATAGCTCTGAAGGGACTGTGGCCCAAAGATGAGTCCATGCAGGAACAGATGCACCTCAAAGCAACTGTGGCTGTGGGTAAGTCCATGCCACAGCAGGGACACTTCTGGAGAGACTGTGGCTCACAGATAAGGCTTCATTTGGAGCAGGTACACCCCCAAGGCAGTCCAGTCTATAGATAAGTCCAAGTCAGAGCAGAGGCAAAGGGAGAAGTTTGTTGCAACATTAAAGCCTATAACCTGACCCAAAGGTACCAGGGGTGGAGACTGTAATGGAAATACCTTTAAATTGTTGTAACCCATGATCTGAGTTTCATGTTATGGGAATTACTATAGCAGGAACCACCCAAACTAATGGAGGACAAGTCTTACAAGAAGCAGTGAAATTGCAACAGTGGACCTGACCTGAGCTGTCTTTGATGCCCAGTAAACTCCACACAACGCACCACCCCTCCTTATCCTGAGCAATCACCATAACAGATGGAGTCCAAAGTCATGGGCTAAATTAACTCGGTGGACATTTAAGGACATTTTACAAACATTTCACAGGGGTGGTCCATAGACTGAGGGAATGATATCTGTGTCTTATATCAAAGGATGGGAAGAGGGGTGGTAGTTAATAAGGTTGTACTGGCTAGTGTGGAACCTGAGCATGACTTAAATGGTATGGAATAAGGGGTGGAGAATGTGCTGGTTGAGCTTGGATAGAATTAATTTTCTTCCTAGTAGCTAGTATGAGGCCATCTTTTGATTTGCGCTGAAAACAGTGTTGATAACACACGGATGTTTTTGTTACTGATGAGCAGTGCTTACACAGAGCCAAGGCCTTTTCTGCTTCTCGCCCCACCAGTGAGTGGGCTGGGGGTGCAGATGAAGCTGGGAGGGGGCACAGACAGGACAGCTGAACCCCACTGGCCAAAGGGATATTTCATCTCATATGGCGTCATGCTCAGAATATAAAGCTGGGAGAAGAAGGAAGAGGGGAATGTTCAGTTATGGCTTTTGTCTTCCCAAGTCATGGTTAGGTATGACAGAGCCCTGCTTTCCTGGGGATGGCTGAACACCTGCCAGTGATGGGAAATAGTGAATGAATGCCTTGTCTTGCTTGGCTTGTGTGCGCAGCTTTTGCTTTACCTATCAAACTATCTGTATCTCAACCCATGAGTCTTCTCACTTTCACTCTTCTGATTCTCTCACCCATCCCACCAGGGGAGAATGAGCGAGCGGCTGTGTGGGGCATAGTTGCCAGCTGGGGTTAAACAAAAAATGGAAGTCATTCTTGGACTTTCAATGACTTTCTTGACTTCCAAATTTAACAATTGAAATGTTCTTATTGTCTTTTTAAACTTTGTCTAGGCATTTATTTGTCCAAATTAACAGTAACACATGATGTAACTTGCAATATAACTGTGAAAATATGAAGAGCAAAGAGGAATATTGCAAATGAGTTCATAAACTGCTGCATTATACAGCTAGATGTATAATTGACACTGCACTTTTGACCCCTCTCCTCCACCTCAAAAAAAACCCACAACAAAAACACTGGACTGTTTCTGGAGGCACTCCTTGTCAAAGATGCTGACTGTAAAATCCTAAGAACCATTCATAGTATTTGTACTGTCTTCTTCTTCCAGGCAAACATACTAAGTCAACACAGTAACTTTGCAAAAGTAAGTATTTGCTCCTACAGATGACCAAAAGGTTCACTTCCAAATTCAAAACACACTATTACAAGCAAAACACCTTGTATTAGGCTCCCTTCAAAGGCAAGACATTTCCATTTCAGTCTTGCCTTAGCCTATAGTATTGATTTCTTTATTTCCTTTCCAAAACTTCCATGGATGCTGTGGTAAGAAAAACAAGAATGAAGAAGAGTGATTAAATTCTGGGGAACAGTAAGTCCAGAAGAAAAGCAGAACAAGGAACATCATGTCTGGTCAGCTTTCATGGCAGATTCATCTGCTGACAAGAAGAGAATTTCAGAAGAAAGGAGGGAGGGGGAAAGAAGGATACTACTCCATAGAACTTCTGTTACTGTATGTATTTAGTATGCATTCAAATCCTGTGTGCCATGCAAAATGACTAGTAGCTCTTTTCTAAGGAAAATTTAGTTGTGGTAGGATTTTGCTCTGTTTTGAGACAGAATTCTTTGTTGGGCATGTTAAGTTTTCCCATAGAGAGAGCACTTGCTGTGTCTTCGCTTCGGAGAAGACAATATAAAAGTAACATCCTCACACCTGAAGTGGAAGTTCATGAGATTTTTTTATAATCTCTGTTCCCAGGAGGGATTGCACTCCACAGTCACAGGCTAGCTCCTGCTTGAATTCTGTCTCTCAAAAAGGCAATTTTTTACACTTACAGCCATACTTTTGCTGGAAAGATAGTCAAGGATACATTAACAGAAAGAAAATATCACTGGCAGTTGCAATTAGGTACTAATTTGAAGGTAAGGAGTGAAAGAGTTTAATTTGAAATTCCATGGGAAGCCAGAGATGACAAAAACAACTGCTGTTGTAATGTGCTTTCAGAAATAAGCAGAGTTCACTCACTGTTAGGGGCCTGACTTCAGAACCAAAATACAAGTCAGTGGTGTGAACCACTGGAAAAGCAGCAGAACAGAAGGAGCCAAAGGCTCACGCCACAAGCCTTAGCCAAAAGGTAGGAGAGAACTGTTCAATGGCTGTATGTATCAGTTGTTGATCAACAGCAACCTGCAAAGGAGCATGCCCACTCCAGATGGCTCCACAGGCAATTGTGTCTCTGTAAGAGTTCCTGTCAGGAAGGCACCCATAAGTCCTCTTTAAATATCGGCTGATGTATAGATATGTGTGTTCAAACAAAAAGACTATGCTGTGGGTTCAGATTTTCCAGTACTTCATCCTACTATTCTTCACCAAGAAACAGATCTTTCTGAGTACATACTCCAAGCATTGAACCATTCACAAAGGGAAGGTGGTAGAAATGAGTATCATTAGGGCATTTCTGACGCCTGAGCCTTGATCATCTGCACTGCTTAACTGAAAAATACAAGTGCTTACTGAAGACATTAGAGCAACCAGGGTTCTATTACAAGTTAGGGGTCTTTGTTTCCCATCGCTGCTTCCTAGCATCCCCTCTTTGCAGAATGAGTCAGAGGACTTTACTACACACTCCTAGACTCCTTCTATTTCTCTCAAATGTGAGAACAGTATTTCATGGTCAGTGCTGAACATGCAGTGTTCCTCAGGATTTATGAATGTGAATATCCGCCTACAGAGTACTGAAAGGAAAAAATAACTCAGCAGTGCCACTAACCTCCATGTCCTAACTTTTATCCAAATTCCTCACAGAAGTTTATGAAAGTTCAGCCGAGGACTTGAGCAGAAACACAATCAATATATTAAAATAGAGAAAAAAATAGCCGCTGCTGTAATTCTGTATGTGAAAACTCTATACTGATTGAAGGTAAGTATTTTGCAATATAGAATCCACAGTACATCTCTGGTAAAAGAAAAAAAAAAAAAAAAAGACTCAAAAGTATCATAAAGCCCCTTGCCAGGATAATGCTTGACTTCAGGCTGGAGAAAATCGCCTGCTAAAAGTCTCCCAGGGCTTAGAAGTTTTATTGTTAATATCCTCTATATCTCATGGAATAAGTGCTTTTCCCAGTATCCCAGAAATATTAGTGCTACGTGCAATCACAAATCACTGCTTTTTTTCTGTTTCTTGTCAATATTTGCCTGCCCACGGTGATGTTAAGAGAGCAGAATACATTGTCATACTTGTTATTTCATATTCTGAATTAGAACAGAAACACATTACAGCAAAGCCAGAAAGAATTACTTGTTTCTCTATTTCTATTTCTATAAACTTCTTCCTGTCTGGGATTTATGCTAACCTTGTTTCTTACATTTTCCTGAAACAGACAAAATATCAGTCATGAAAAATGAGCACCTGTCATGAAAGCACTTTAAGACAAGCCATACTTTAGAGGACTAGCAGATAATAGCCACCATAAATTAAACTAGATAAGGAAAACTTTGTTTCATTTGCTTATAGCGTACAGAGACATACAACTAGAGGATCTGTGCTGAAAGGTACTTTTTTTAAAAATAGATTGCCTCTCCGTTTTAAAAGGTCATCTGTGAGAACCAATGTCCACTAGGGAAAAGAACTCAAACAAAGAGATGTTCTAAGGAGCTGCTTTGCACATTATTTTTTTTACATACTGGAATTAGCATAACACTTTGATAGAAAAGCTGAATCTTGCTGCTGATATAAAATGAAATTGTCTAGCTCTCTCAAGGGAGGAGATTTGTTCTTTGAAATCAGACTAACAATGGTAGTAGCTACCCATTATTCCAAACATAATGAAATGATTATGCAACTACTTTACTGAGGATTTCAGTAAGTCACGCATGGTCCTTGAATATCCCACAAAAATTGTTAGCAGGATTTTCACCACATTAACCAGTCCAGATTAAGTTCTATGGAGAATATGAATAGAATCTTTACATAAAGAAGACAGAATTTCTAACTCTGTAGGTAAAGCTGGCAATTAGCTTTAACCAGTTTAGAAAAATCACGAAACAGTGGAATGGCAGGTAGATTACTTGAGCTGCAGATGTCCTATTAGATATGAATTCTGTGAGGTCCCTGTTGGTATCTCCAAGTTCCAGAATCTCTTTAACAAGCTAGCTCTCTGTCCCTTTGGAAACAGTTGAAATGTTGCCAAAAATTAAGCTATTAAATTCAAACTTCTATTTAAATAAATTGGTCTGGTTCTGACAAGCTCCAGTAGAAAAACAATGAAAAATTCCTGGCAAAACCAAAAGCAAGAGAAAAATAATTATTATTCACTATTTATCTTCATAGCCTGATGTAGGCAGGTCTGTAATATTTTTCTCAGATTGCTTTTTTTCAGGCATTGAAGCCTCATGTGGATAACTGTAATTTCATAACTATAAGATCTTTCCTAAGGGAAAGGGAAACAAGAAACTATCTCACAGATTGAAAACTGATCACTCTAATACAGTGACTATGAAGATGCTCAATGCATATAACATAGTTAAAATTACAGCTCTCCAGTGTAAAATTCATCAAAGATTAATTCCAAAGGCCAATGCAGTCTTATTTGCCAACAGAGAGGTGGGTATTTAATTCTGGAACAGTTAGTAGTGAATAAGGAATTAAGGCTGTTGTAAAACAATTATAGTTACATGAGAAGACTGTTTCATCTTCATCAATTTCAGATGAATTCACTTTGAGAACTGAGTCCTAATACTAAATGCCCTTATTAATCATGGAAGATTTTTTTATCCCTTATCAGACATCTCTCAAACTTTCTGTATTTGAAAGCATCACTCATGCTCCAGGCACTTTAGATTTCTCAGAAATTTTAGATCTTATCAGAAACAGGAGTATGCCCTACCACGAGAGCAAACCAGTCTATATTAGAAGAAAACTTCTAGTTCAAAAAAGCTTCTCTTTTTCTATTTTATTTTGTCTATATATAAAACAGTAAAAAAATAAAATTCTGGCAAAATATTGATGTAAGGAGAGACCTTAAATGTGGTATCAGTATTTCTGAGTTTATTTTCTCACTCAAATGTCTTTATAGCAGCGGTCAATGATTGAAATAATGGAGGTTAAAATGTCACATTCTTCCACTCTAGGTAGGTTCTCTGGAGTTCAGGGTGAATATGAAGTTACTTTGCATCTAGAATTGCTCACGTGCATTATTTTGTTCTATTTAACAACCTGTGAATAAGTAAAAATGGCAGGACTTCAACCAGAGCTGCACTCAGTCTTAGCAGTCTGGTATCTACCGCCACAGTGCTGGAAGCACGATTAAGACCAGTGCAATAAAACTGAACTTCATATGTAGCTATTTCACAGAACTCTTAAGACAGTCTTAGCAAAGCTAGATGGTAAAGGTGCTATTTCTAAATCCAAATCCTGGCTATCTGACACACGACTTCAGTGGCCTATTCAGTGCAGTCAGAGAGCTTCATACAAATGCAGTGCAATGCAATTGCAGACTGTCATCACTGGTTTTTGACATGTTAAATATATCACCAATAGTCTTCCCATATGCTGCACAAATCAAAAAGAGTTGATACTGCCTTTTCACTCACGTTAGTAATACTAAATATCATGTAAGCTAAGAATTGGATCATTTGTCCCAAAGGTTATCTGTTGTTTTTAACTATATGAGTTGGTCAAATTAAAGGTATTATTTCAATTAATACATACATGCAATCCTTTCCTACTTATATTCCAAATATACAGTTATAACAATGTTACTAAAATAAATATTTATAGTATTGCTACAAATATTTGCTACTAACTTTTGTAGCTCCTGTACTGACAGGGTGTATTTACCCCTCAGGCCAGAGGACTTCATGAAAATAAAGTCTGGGTATCTCTTTTACAGGCTTGCAAAATTCAGAGCTGTTCCACAGTGGCCAGTGGAAATACATTTTGCAACTGAACTTAACAGTTGAGGTGTAACCTATCCTTATCAATAAAGACAGGAGGTAATTTCACTGACTGCAGTTACCTGCAGAACACTGAATTACTTTTTATTCAGTGCACAAAGAATCATGTAGTCATGGATGAAGCAGGAAGAAGGCAGAGAAAGGGTTCATTTCTGATCAGGGAGTTAGGGCCTTTCTGGGGACCAGGCCAAGTAGTGGAATAGGGCCACAGTTGAAAGACGAAAGGGGAAGAGTTTAACACTGCTTCTTTGAATCTGCAGTCCTTCTAAAGAAGCACACCCTCCAACCTGAGTGAGACCTGACTGAGCCACTAAGCTGCATCAAGCAGCTGGGTTCCCAGAGAACGTTTGCAGAGGCCTGCTTTGTCAATGAGAGCACTTGCAGACACCACACCAGGAATGCAGGAGAAGTGTTGAAGAGAGAATTTCATATAAAGTCTAACAGATGGGCATTTTCACGAGTCAGTGCTGACACATCTACTCTTTAGCGGACAAATTACAACATTTACTTGTTATAATTTGAAACATTATATACATGTTATTGTAATTATATACATGTTATTGTAATTATAACATTACTTTTTATAATTTGTAAGTAATGTAAATGAGTAAATGAGTAAATGTAATGAGTAAATTACAAGCATTTTGAAAACAGGGACTAACGATAGAATGGGAGAATATTTGCAATTAAAGAACCCATTCTCCATTTCCACATAAGCTTTAAAAATCATATTTCCACAGCGTAAAAGCATTACTCTTCTTGAAGAAGTGAAATTTCATTTTATACTGAAAAGATCTTCAAGAATAATTACACAAAGAACCAAATGACAGTCCGGGCATATGCATGGTGTCACTCTTCTGGAGTTGGTAAAACTACTTTGACCTGAAATGCTTCAATATTCTGCCACGTAGGTTTATCAATAAAAGAGGTATTTTGCATATATCTGCAGTCAGTGGACAACAAGTGTGTTAACTGGTCTATAAGTCTTTCAGATTGTAATTGAACTGTCCAGTGTAATGAATGAAGCACAGAGTAATGCGCATTCGGTTTGCGCTTGTTTATTCAGCCTGTCAGCCTGGTTTTGGTTCACTTAATGTTAAAGAATTGTTTACAGGCAGATTTCTCTATTAATGTCCATATAGTTTCTTTCAAGTTTAACTTTCAAATGCTTAGCACTCCTTCAGGCACAAAACTCATTACAGTGCTAGACTAATAATTGAAGTGTTTTTCTTTCTGTCATTGTTCTATCTAAATAAACAACTGAAATAATTTTAGAATGCCGTGCATTAGATTAATCATAGTCTTATATGCATAACTGTTTTCTCCTCAACCTAGTTTAGTGTCTTCACTAAGTTTAAGCACGAAACATGAGCCAACTCTCACTAAAATTTGCTTCAAATGACAATCTTACCAAGTCCCTCCATATCTGAGAAAAAGAGGGAGAAGTGTTGGGGTTTTTTTTTCCACTCCAAATCATTCACTCAAAATGCTTTTCCATGCAATGAATATTATTCCACATAAACACATAGCAAATTCAACTATAGGTAAATATTTGTAAACAAGTATTTTGCAATTAAACATATGCAGACACATGTTTGTTTACTAAAGATACTTATGGAGTCTCAATTTTCTTTATGTAATCAGAAATTCCATTAAAACTGAAATTTATGGCCATTATATCTTTGAACATGAACCAAATCTCACAAAAGTCAAGAGGAAGGTTCTGTGGGCTTTCAGTCATTCTCTGAACTTTGTGTTTGTAGAGATTCATTTGGGGCTTACAGGGATAGAAATCTATCACTCCTGCTCTAAAATGCATATGCCCCTAGAGCAATACAATTTTTTCTCCACATTCACAGTTCTGGTCTTCGAGACAAATATTATATTGTCTGGCAGTTTTTATGTATAGAAATAAAAAAGTGTAGACAGTTTTATTGCATGAACAACCTTATTGAGAAGCCAAAGAACAAATCAGGATTGTTTCCCTCTCAGTGTATACTGCCACAACTGAACATCCAGCAGTTCCATACTTGCAAGCATTTAATTAAGAATTCTGGTTTATACCAACTTAAAAAACACATACCTAAGGAAAACAGAACAAAACCAAAAATCACAGTGTATTCTTTACTTAAAAAACTTTGGTTATTTCTTAATTACTGATTCTGACAAGCTTTAGTTGATAAAAATGAATGGAAAAAATGTTTGTATATGTCTATCTGTTTATGTATCTATCTGTATTCATATCTATAAAATGGTTCTAGCTTACAATTCAAATCAATGACTGAGATTTCTAAACAAGAGGTCTAAATTCCCAGTCTCCATTATTGCTAATGAAATAAGGCATCTAGATGATTAGGTCATACTCTTATCTCTACAGAAACAATAACATGCTTCTTCCTAACAGCATGGATTATAAAGTCAACTAATGAAGTGTTTCCTTTTAATTTCCATACAAATTTGCCCTCTATGAACTCCTATATCAAGTCTCATCAATTAGGACAGTATCCAGGAATGCATGGAATTTATCAAATTGTATGTGTGGTTCAGGTTATTCACAATCTTCTGCAGATATATGATGATGAAGGGATAGCACTTTCTAACAATGTTTTGCCTCTCACCCTCCCTCAGCAGAGCTGCAGAATTTCAGATTTTTCTCTCTGTTAATGGGCAAGTATAAAAGAAGGAAG
Source organism: Psophia crepitans (assembly GCA_013399095.1). Classification (NCBI taxonomy): domain Eukaryota; kingdom Metazoa; phylum Chordata; class Aves; order Gruiformes; family Psophiidae; genus Psophia; species Psophia crepitans. The sequence goes on from VWZZ01001702.1 coordinate 1,114,186, forward strand.
TTCAGCCCTGACACAGATGTGTCATTAGATCAAAATTACACAGGAAAGATCGTCCAGAGTGAATGAGCTGTTTCCTAAATCGCCAAATAAATCCATAGTTCATATGATTGCTACAGGTGGAACAGTCAGTTTAACATGGAGAAGGTTGGGTGCCAACTTCACAGACAATTGCAATATACTTATCTCCCAGGAAAGGTCAGGGTGCACTCTAAAATGCAACAAAGAGGTATGAGGCAACACCCCCTTTATCCTGGGACAGAAAAGATCATATGTTTTATAAGTTCCTTTGGTCAGAAGAAATTGGCAGAATACATGACTATCTCAGACAATGCACTGAGTTTCATCCTTTATAGGAAGAATGTCAGTTATTCACGATGATTGAGGAGCATAACTTGGAACTTGCCAGCTCCAGGTAAAACACAAAAGATAAATAAGAAAAGGAGAAAGAAAATAAATAAACAAAAAAAACCCCCACCACCAAATCAAACCAAACAAACAAAAAACAAAACAAAAAATAAACCTAAAAAACCCCGAAACTAAGACCAACTGCCCCCTAAAAGAAACATAAATAAGTGTAAAACTTCCTTAAATACGAACGAAGAGGACAAATGCTGTAGAAGCGTAGGCCATTGCCTGTGTAAGCCACAGGAAATATTCAATATTATCCAGAAGACTGAAAGGAGCTGGAGGCTTTGGAGCCACACTCTGACATTTTATACCATGCCTACTCCACAGAAAGTAAGTAAAATACAAATATGTGCCCATAGGCACTATGACGGCTAGAAACTGATACGAGTGTTTGTATACATATGCTACTAACGAGATCAATGCAAACATGGAGTATCATGTGAAAAAAATGTTTATACATGATAAGGATGTTGAGAAAATAACTGGACTGGAGAATGCACACCTATTTTTAAAACATCTGTGATTGACAGGTCATGCTGAAACAGGGATGAAAAATTCCAAGAAAGTTTCATGTTAATGATTTGTTATATGACACTGTTACCACAGACTACACGGAAGCAGCAGGATTAGCAACTCAGCATGGTGCTAAGTATATTATTCTGCTAGAGATAACATGTCTGTGTAGTACAATGACCCACTTCCCGGTTTTGCAAGAACAAAAATACTACTCAATACAATTAACAAAAGGAAGTGTAAAAAAAAGAAGGGCAATAAGCCCGGAAGGGAACCTGGATGTGCCAATGGGAATAGGCTCAAGATTCTGTGACTGGAGGTGTTAAAAAGTTAGGGACCAACAGGTGTATTGCCTTATTCTTAACTAAATACAGTGTCTTTGGTCCTACAATTGGACTCCGATAAAAACAATTAAGCAGTGATTTCTTCTATGACTGTAGTTGCCAACACATTTTGTCCCGGCCATGTATTCCAAAGCTAGTTGTGGGTGAAGCTGTACAGCCCCCTCTTAGTACTCTTAGTAACATGGCTTGGATAACAACAGCTGGCAAGGTAAGAGTGTGATTGTAAACAATGTGTGTGACTATAATACCCAAATGTGTCTGTTCTCAGATGAGATTTGCCCCCAAACTCATATTACTAATGAGGAAGTTCACAGTTACAGTTTGCTTGAAACAACCATCAGACAGATTAAACAGAAATTGGGGGATTACCAGGATACTTTTAAGAAAAGTAGGAGTCAGGCTGGAAAGAATTACAAAAGAAACATGAATATTTGTAACAGTGTGGAGAGACACAAGTGAACAAAGCAGATGACACTGTGTCAGAAGTCATCACAGCTGCACTGCATTCTCCATGTAGGCCTGACAGAATCCAATCATCCCCATTAGATTCTGTGAGCAGCCGGCACTCAGATAATGGACAGACAATACAGGGTGCAACTAGCAGAGACCCACAGCTCAGGTTGTGCATATGTGCATCTGTGGTGTGCCCTTTCACCAGTGCATGTGTTAGGGGTTGTAGGAAGGGGCAGAAGTTCAGACTGGAGTACCCACGTCTCCAACTGGAGGTGTGTGTAAATAGGGAAACCTGCACTCCAGTGTGGCTGGGTTCACGTCACGGTGAATTGTGGCAGGGGTGAGAACTTTCAGGATTCAGTATAGAAGAGTGTTTAGAAAACTGTATATGTATTTTAATATTTCATTAGCAATTACTACTGCGGTTTAACTATTGTATTATTGATATTGATCCTGAAGATACCATTCACAGACTGTTAATTACGCATTGCTAATAAATCAATAAACTGCTACAGTCCTTATTTAAAACGTGTGAGTTGAGCAGTTTTTCACTGCAACAAAATTAAGGTGCTATTGCTGTCATTCTGAGTTCATAGCATTTCTGACATAAATGATTGCAAAGTACAGAACAGAAAGCCAGGCCAAATGTTTTGGAGCAGCATCAGAATCTTGTTCCAGACTCGCTGCTGTCTTATTATGAGTCCTGAATTGCAATTTTAAAGAACTGGTTTCATTCCAGAGAATTGTGGAAAGCAGCTAAATCTTTACAAGTTGGTAAGTTTGGTAGAAGTAAAAAGCTGGAAAAAATGGCTACTGTGAACCTGTGATGATACCTGAACCTGATATACCATCTTCAGTTACAAACAGCAAACTACTTCGCAGAGCCAGTTGATGTCACAATTTGTTTTAAGCATGGAACACAACATAAATTTGCTATTGTTTCAGTCTGCTATAAAACATACTAATGCAACATCTAGCAGAAAATTTGTCATTATTTCTTGTTCTTTGTTCCAAAACAAGAGCAGAAGACACATGAATTAAGGAAATCAGCTGAACTGATTAATCAAGTCAGTCAGTCTGCTCATTGTTACAGAAGTGGAATATGTTGCACTAGTACACAGTATGCAGCACACAATTGCTATTTTTATGATCAGATAAGTACGTTTTCTAAGAGCCAGTGAAAGTGTGAGAATGCCAGAAGTGTGCTAACTAGCTGCTGTGACTTTCAAGCATAGAATACCAGGTTAGAAGGGACCTCGAGGATCATCTGATCCAATCATTCTTGGAAAAAACTTTGTCTAGACAAAAGCACCATCTACACAAGATGGCCCTGCACCCCACCCAGCATAATTTTAAAAATATCTGATGTTGGGGAATCCACTGCTTCCCTGGGAAGATTATTCCAATGGTTAATTGTTCTCATTGTGAAAAATTTTCTCCAGAGTTCAATCAGAATGTCCCCATACGTAATTTGCAACCAATACTCCTCATCTTTTCCATGTGTCTCCTTGTATTGTAGCCACCCTTTAAGTACTGGAATATTGCGATAAGGCCACCCCTAAGCCTTCTTTTCTCAAGGCTGAACAAACCCAGTTCTGTCAGCCTTTTCTCACACGGCAGGCTTCCTGGTCCTTCGGTCATCCTGGTGGCACTCCTCTGGGCCTCTCTAGCCTGTCCACATCTTTTTTTGTATAGTGGGGACTGAAACCGGAACGCAGTATTCCAGGTGTGGCCTGACAAGCACTGAGTAGAGTGGGATAATGACTTCTTCATCTCTGCTGGTGATGTTCTTGTTGATGCAACCCAGCATCCTGTTGGCTATCTTTGCCGCTGCAGCACACTATTCATTCATATTGAGCTTGCTGTCCGCCAGGTCCCTTTCCTGTCTTGGGTACCTTTCCACAGAGCTGCTCTCCAGTCAGGTGGGTCCCAGCCTGCGCTGCATTCCTGGATTATGATTTCCCAGGTGCAAGACCTTACACTTGTCCCTGTTGAACTTCACAAGGTTCTTGTCAGCCCACTCTTCCAGCCTATCCAGATCTTCCTGCAGGGTGGCTCTTCTTTGCAAAGTGTCTGCTTCCCCACTCAGTTTGGTATCATCAGCAAACTTCATCAAGGTACACTTGATCCCATCATCCAGAGCACTTACAAAGATATTAAACAGCATTGGTCCCAGTATCAATATCTGGGGGACTCCACTTGTGACAGGTTGCCAGTTTGAAAACGAGCTATTTACCACAACCCTCTGGTTACAGCCTGTCAGCCAGTTCCCCACCCATCATACGAACCACTTGTCTAGACCATAACACATCAGTTTCTCTAGGAGGAGGCTGTGGGGAACTATATTGAAAGCCTTGGAGAAATCCAGGTAGACAATGTTCACTGCTTGCCCCACATCAACTGAGCAGGTTACTTTGTCGTAGAAGGCGATCAGATTTGTCAAGAACAATTTGCCCTTGGTAAATCCATGCTGGCTTTTCCCAATCACTGCTTCATTTTACTTGTGATAGCCCCCAGGAGGATACATTCCTTAACTTCCCCAGGGACTGAAGTAAGACTGATGGTCTATAATTTTCTGGATTTTTAAGCCCTTCTTGGAGATGGGAGTGACTTCAGCCTTCTTGACTTTTTTTTAGTGTATCTTTAATCAATTATTAATTAACTACATAATGGAATACTAATAAGTGCACAATGTTTTAGGCATTTATGGAACTTTTCATTCCCTTCTTGTATAGACACATAGAAGTAATTTTAATTGATAGTTTAATCTCTGCTACTAATTGACTTGATGGAACCTGAGGAAAACCTGCTACTAATTGACTTGATGGAACCTGAGGAAAACTTTTGTGATTAACTTTATATGCATATGACTAAGTGTGAGGCTTCTTACAAAGCTGTTTAAATCAGTGGAAAGATTCCTCTCAACTTTCATGAGCTCTGACTCCAGAGCTTGTGCAGCTTACAGAATGTTTTCTACAACCTTTTGGCTACAAAACACATAGAAAAAGGCAACTTCAAATCACAAACCTTTTTACTCCTTATCATAACACGAAACAGTGATTTTCTCCTGAGCTTTGGCTTATTCCATCTGTTCCTTTATACCAGCAAATATGGAACCAGCACAGGGAGAGAGGCTTGCTCAGTCACCTAAATGCCACTAAAATCAATGTAAAATAGCAGGAGAAGAAGACATGTATGAAAGAGCTGTGCAAGAATAAAAATTATTAGTATGCAGCCTTGATCCAAAATAATCCTGGACAGCACAGGAATTTCCAGAACACCTGACTGCACCTGATAATGCTGATATATTCAGCAAGGGAAAAACTGACAAAACTCAGAGCGTGATGATTGTTGTACCCTTTGTACTGTCAATCACTAGCATTAATATTCCATCATGCCCTAGTTTTACACAACTACATAAGTAAGCATGATGTCATTTCATTGTTTTATTTGTTGCATTTTGAGGGTTAATTAACCAAATATCAGTTCAGAGTAGTAAAGTCAAATATAGTATTTTCTAACCAAAGGGAGACTGAAAGTGTCATAGCAGAAAAAAATCCTCTTATAATCACAGTATGTTATGTGCAATGCAAAAAAAACCCAAACCCAAAAAACCACATTGTTTTGTTCAGGATTTGGAGATGCCCAACTCTAAAAGGCAGAATTGGAGCTTAAAGAGAACAAATACATGCTATCACTTTACATGCAACATAGGCATATAGCTCTAGATGCATCACTAGAAGTCAATATAAGAGTTATAAGGGAAGAATATAAACAAGCAAAGAGATGCTCCTTGCCAAAGAGGTGCTGTGAGGACATTAGGACAGAACAATATAACCAGATGTACAATAGTGACAAATTGTTGGCATTGTCATGAAAATCATTGTTAAAATGTGCTTCCTCACACCTGTCAATGCAGGAGTCTGTAGGAATCAACAGGAGTAGCCTTTTCATGAAAGTTTTTAGTGTGGAGTGCCAAACAGGAGAAAGGCATGTACAATATCCTTGCATAACTGAGTAAAAAAAGTATTTGTTATAAAGAGTAAGATGAAAAGAGAATGAGGGAGAATGACTGTGAATCCCATCCCAACTTTGAGTACAGGCATGAGCAGGCTGGAGTTCCTATGACATAACTGAATAGAAAAAAGGACTGGTTTTGTACATCACATCATCCACTTTTTATTTCCCTGAGTGTTAGGAAATCAACACCTGTTCTGTCAAAGATAGCAAGGTATTATTTAGAATTGGAAACAGAAAATGAAATAATGCACAACCTGGGAGAAGAAATACTGTTCCATTATCATGACACTTCTTACTCTGACATTCTCACAGAAGGAAGCTCGTAGGGTAGTTCAATAAGATACTTTCAGAGCAGCAGGTGTGTTCTCTTTCAAATAAATATAGAGATCGTATATTTTGGACATACTTTTACCCATTTCCCTTTCCTTTTGAGAGAGTACTGGTTCTTTTGACTCCATTCTTAGACTATTCACGTCAGAGGCACCTGACCTTTTCTCAAGGTGAAGCAATCCAGTTCTCCCTCTTGTTCCTGAGGAATAAATGAGGTCAGCATCTCACTGGAAATGGGATTCAGAGTTTGCAGAATATTTTCTCTGTTTAACAGACATTACAGAATATTATTAAAGAAAGGATAGATGAGACTTGACTCCTTTTGCTGTCAATTTCTCCTCTTGCTCTTTCACAGCAAACAATCATTTTTTACAAATAAATTCCTGAGTTGCAATTTGTTGTCTTGATCCTACAGACATTTCAGATGTCTGAAATGAATTTTCACCTGATGTCATCTGACAAGGTTAGTGAGTCTATCCAGAAGGATAGAAGCTTCCCTTAACAATTCATCCGCAAGTTTTGAATTTGTATTTGGAAACAGCTGAAACCAAACAGAAAAAAAAAAAATAGTGCTAAAGATTTGCTCCATTTGCTGCCTATCTCTCAACAGCATGGTAAATCATACTAAGCACCTTGAAATTCTACTGATACAGAAGGGAACTTCAAATGAAAACCCCTGAATATTTGGTTAAAAGTCAGAGAGGGGATAGGAAGAGGATAATTCATAGATAAGAACCTGCAAAATCTAGTTTAAAAAAATCCAAACCAACCCAAAATTACTGAAAACCACAGCAAGATGGCCATCAAAAGGTTAACAATTAAGCTTGTGTAATAGACATCTGCAGATCAATTTTTTGTCTCATTCACACTGCAGGCTGACTAGCTGAGCAGCAGAGATGGATGCTTACTGCTTGTACGCCTTCCTTACAGTTGTGGTTTAACCCAACAGGAAGCTAAAACAACCTCACAGCTATTCACCAACTCCCCCTCCCTGCCCTCCCAGTGGGAGAGAATTAAAAATGGAAAAGGAAAAAAGAGAACTCATGGTTTGAGATAAAGACACTTTAATAGGACAAAACAAAAAAAAGGAAGATGCGAAGGAGGAGAAGTAATAATAAAAAGAATAATAATTAACAAAATACAAAACAAGTGATGAACAGTACAATTTCTCACCACCCAAAGTCGATGCTCCACAAGACCCTGAGCTGCACCGCCTCCCAGCCCACGCCATCCCCACCCCTCCCTGGTTATATACAGAACATGTTGTCATATGGTATGGAATATCACTTTGGTCAGTTTGGGTCAGCTGTCCTGGCTGTGTCCCCTCCCAGCTTCTTGGGTGGCCCCCCACCTTCTCATTGGTGGAACAGTATGAGAAGCTAAAAAGTCCTTGACTGCTTGGCAGCAACTAAAAATATCTATGTGTCCATACTAAACCCAAAACACAGCACTATACCAGCTGCTGGAAAGAAAACCAACTCTATCCCTGCTGAAACCTGGACACTCACTCATCTTAATTCTCCTCTATTCCCTGATTCGAAGAAAAATAATTATACTGAAGTATTCAGACATTTTCATTGATTTTTCTTCTTGACTGCAAGATTTGTTGCTGAAGAAAAATTCTGAGCATCCATGCCAAGGTCATCCAAACAATCAGGTTAAGAAATGCATGAGTACAGCTTGGGATGCTTTAAATTTTCACAAGAAAAACACATCTTCAACTATGTCTTGTTTAACGTTATGGTTTGTAATAGAATGTATCATTGAGCATTATTGCCTCAAAGCACAGTGTTTTTAATGAACCTTTTTATTCTTTCAGAGAGTGAGGTGTTTTCTCAATAATAAATGAAATGTTCCTGACAGATGTGTGTGCTAATTATAACAGATTTCTTTAAACGAGACGGCCACCCTCAACAACAGAGTCTTCACCTGACTGAGCAAGCAATCTGCAAGCATGCAGAATGAATCACAACAGAAAATAAATATTGGTGGGACAGTGGATGCTGAAATGTTAGTCCCACCAGCATGGGTACTTAGATGACACTAGTGCTCTTGGCAAAACAAGACAAAGTTTATTAGAAATATCTGTTTATGACAGCTGGAACAGATCTGTCCTTCAGATCTTACAACAAATTTAGTATCTACTCACATCAGAATATAAAAGAAGGGACAAAGTACAGGCATACAAAAACTATAGCACACAAAGAGGTCAGTCTTGGGGAAGGAAGTTTGCTGTTAGGATAGCAATGTTAAAGGGACAATAAAATAAAACTTCATAATGTATCACCTGGCAAAATGAGGTGACAGCAACATATATATTCAAAAGACAGCAAGATTAACAGATACAGTCAGCAAAGAAGAATAAAGGGAAAGGTCAGAACAAAATAAAATTCTAAGGATATGCACAAGAGTGACTCATTGCAGATTCTACTGTTTTTAAAATTAGGATTGAAACATCTAGTACCCAGCTGCCAGCATGGCATTGCCCTCTGCTGCAGGAGGCCACAGGGCAAGGCTGTGATCCACAGCAGCTTCTGCACAGCCAGCTGGAGCCCTGGTGGTGGGAACATAAAGCAGGAGGAAAGTCTGAGGGAGCTCCACAAAATCACCAAGCTCATGGACTGCGTGGTATGAGCCACAAACATGAAATCTAGTACTTATGTCATTATCTCTGGGCCTTGCTGATGTTCCCAGAAAAGAAAAAATCAATGAACAGCGTCTCAGTTTTTCCTGGGAGAGCAGGCCATCCTGGTCTTAAGTATTCTCCCTATCCAGTTAGTAGATTCAAATTGACCACAGTGAAAAAACGTCAGCTTCATCTCATTTGCACTAGATGATCCTTGAGATTTCTTCCAAGCTTAATGATTCTATGATTCATTACACAGAAACATTCAGATGCCTTTCCACACAGTTGTGTTTCCAGCTCTTTCACCAGAAAAAGCTATGCTTAGTGCAACTCTGGTTCCACCAGAGAGATCCAACCAAGACAGGTTCCCTTACAGGTAATAAAAGACATCATGGCACTATGCTGCACATATATTTCTTTGTCCAACAGATCACTATCTGTACTACCAACGCATCCGTTAGATTTGTTAGTACAATAATATTAAAAGCTGGCAGCCAGAGAGTCGCTCTCTGTCCAGCTACTGAGAAGGAAAGGAAGCTATTACACAGCACAGGGAATCTCTATTTGCCATAGACAAACATATTCTCTAAGAACAAAACTTCAAGAAGAAATCTAAAAGTAGCACAGGGAAAGCTGATTGAAAGATGGAAAAGAAGAAATTAGTTAGGAAGCAAAACCAAGGAAGAGATGAAAGAACAGTTAGTGAAATGGTAACAAAATCTAAAAGGAATTAAGTTTGGAAAACAGAAATGACAGTGGCTAAGTCCATCCATAATCCACAGTATTCGCCAGTTATCCCTGCCCTTGCTTCATGCCTACCCAGGCCAGTATTTACAGCTGGAAATACTAAATAAAAAATACAAATGCTTTCCATGCATTTGTAGTGAGAAACAACTCTACTAATGCCCAGGTCATGATAAAAGAAGGGACCAGCTTGTCTATGATTCTGAGGAAATAAGGTTTATTGTGCCATATGCTTTAAACTCTGAGCTAGTACTTCATTCAGTAGTGATCAAAAAATGCATATTTTTTAGATTCTGTACAATAAATATTTTTCTGAAATTGCACAGATAACAGCAGAAAAAGGCTGCTGTTCTCAGCACTGGGCTGGTTTTGAAAAAAGTGCCCCTGCAGGGCTTGAATAGCAAGCTCATTGAAGCTGAACACAGTTCCACAGCTGGAAGAAGAGTGGCCTATCTGTCTTCCTGCTCTCCTCTGGGCACATGGTTATTTGTAGGCATATTCATTTAACGAATAAACAACGTATTGCTGAAGGAAACCTAGAAAGAGGGCCAGGGAGAGCACAGGGGTGGGACAGAAAGAGTAGCATTGTCACAGAGATATGCTAGAGGTCATGAACATATTTTTAGCACTATATTCCTACATTTATATGGGATACCTACAATATTGATTCAACTCCTTCACCTGTTTGATTCAGGAAACAATGAGATGAAGGAATGTGCCTAAAACAGAGGGCATTTCTTCCTCTCACAAACACACACACACACACAACTAAAACCAGCACTAAATATTTTATATAATCACTTCTTCCAGGGCAAAATCTATATTACATGCATCAGACTTGTTTTCAGATAAATGACGACTCATAGTGCAGTTTTTATTCCAATGGAAACGAAAAAAGCTATTGAAAACTTGAATATTTTTTACACAATAAAGCCAGCATCTTCTAATCTCAAAAGAGTAAGTAAAAATTATGACAAAGATAAAGGGAAAAGTTTGTGTGAGCAGTGTGTATATCAGTACCACTTTTATATTAAGATTCTTTTAAAGAACAGCTAAATAAAGCAAGACAATCTCAAAAAATGACAGTAGGAAAGAAACAATCAAAACACAACGAGGCACAAAATTTGTTATATACCAAGCACTGGAATCTATTTGCCAGCAACAAAACCCTGTAGCCACCACTTGCCTCTCTCACCTTCTAGAGGGACCAAACTATTATCCAGAACCAGAGCATTCTGATCTTATTCTAGATTTTGAGTCTGTAAGACAATGGGCCCCCAGATCTCTAAATCTTCCTAATGGCAGTCCCAGTCTAATTAGGCAAAACATTTGGAGCCCATTTGTAGACACTATTGCGAATTAGCACACTTGAATGAAATACAGTCTATGATAATACACAACATAATAAATGAAGTATTAGAATTGTCGTGAGGTGACAAAGTACTTTAGTGAAGTATTTTCAAGGAGAAAAGACAAATATGCTAATCAAAATGACTCAAAAATGTAGAAAGATCAGAATATATTATTTGATATGATTTGTGGTACCACAATAAAAAGGATAGCATATATTAGATATCCCAGAATAAAGCATTACAGCAGGTCTGAGGGGATTGAAAGACAAAAGTTTAATAAAATAGAACTATTGTATTCTGTATTGATGGACCACACAAGGGAACAGGAAATCAGTAGCTTATTAGAAAAAAAAATTCTTTAGCTTAATCCAGATGTGAAAGTTTTTGTCCTCCATTTTCATATGAAACCTTGAGTTCTGTGAAAGTCATGTGCCATATTATGACCAATTTTTGTTAAAGCTGTGTATCTCTACCACTTTACTAATGAGTGCAATGTAAATGCTGGCCTTTCTGGGCCTTTCTGTAGTTCTTCCCACCCTGAATGCGCTTACTGGTTTCCACTATCCAGGCACCTATTCTAATAAAATGCTAACAAAATGAACTCTCATAAAAAGAAACTACCACTGTTAAATATGATAGAAATTCTGCAGTAATTTCAGAAGATCCAACATGAGGACTGAAAGACTGACAAGTGGAAAGCATGATATTTATATCTTATTGCTTTTTGAAAATACTTTCAAAAAAAAGAACAAAGGCATTCCCATGTAAGCATATCCAAGAAAAAAGTGTATTTAATGATTTGCTATGACTGCGTTCTGATGTTAGTTAAAGCAGCACAACTGTTCCTTGCTCCTGATAATCAGATTGTTTCTAGTTGTTCAATCTAGTTGTGCCCTTCATATATCAAGGTCACACAGGTCAGTCTACCCAGACTAAGACAGAATCACATTTGTCCCGTGGTTTTCATATAAAGCAATATTGGGGGATTAGCTTAGTATTTCACAGTTAGGAAGAATGTCAATAGGTCTGTATTTCCACATCTGTTTTAGTAAGGTCTATTACAGCAGCAACAGAAACTTTCAAGTAATATAAATTGCAGAGATGGGATGAAAAATTCCAATTGTAATAACAAAAGCTCCCTCTTCATCTTCTAATGGTATGGCAGTGCCATTAGTTTGTTTCTGTAATAATGACACTCAGCACATAAAATCTTCAAACTTGTCTGTGAAATTCTCACTGAGGTAAATCACATCTATGCACCTGAGTCATTGGGCTCACCAATGCAGGACATCTCTGTACATCAGGCTGTTTAGAAGCAGCGAACACCACACAGTTGGACCAAATTACTATTACATGCCTTCTGGTAGTAAAATAATGTGCTCTGTGAGGTCCGTCTGCAAGTCGCTTCCTTTTTCTAGTGAGTAATGCCTTCAAAAAGTGGGTTTCCCTCTCTTTTGTTGTTTGTAGAATGGTACGTTTTATCCATCCACAAAAAGTGTAAAATACTTTTTTAGAAATTTCCCACAGGTGCTATATGGTACTATATGGTATATACAGACTTATTTTTCTTAAATACTTCCTGTGACCCTTCAGAATTAGTTTACAGACCTCTACCAGTCCATAAAAAAATACTTATCTGAAACATTGTGGACATTTTCAAATAATTTAAGCCACAAATGGGTTAACTGCTGAGGCTAGACTGCCAGACCTGAGAAGGGACACAAGCAGGGTGCCCTAAGGAGAAGACGAATAAACAATTACTCATGTTTGGCAAGTGAAGGGGAACATCTGGACCTCAGAAGGTCATGTGTTAACAACCAGACTGCATAGTCAGCGCAACACAGGATGCCTAAGAATACTTCACAGGAACTGTACGTGATTGGAGAGGACTAAAGTGTGTCTGTGTCCTACTGGATAATTATGCTTAGCATTTTACTTCAAGTTGTATATGAAAAAAAAAATAAAAATCCCTATGCATACCTTCCTTCCCTTATGGTGTCAGTGGGGGGCATCTCATGATCATGAAATAAACCTTTTGTAATTTTACCCTTGTGTTCCTTTCCTCCTCAGTTGACAAATGTGCCAAATAGTTTTCGTGACAATATATGGAAAAAAATTTTAAAAGTCCATATTCTGCAACAACTTCTCTTCAGGCTGCAGTGACCATCATAGTTCCAAGTGTAAGCAGTAATCCCCATTTGCAAGTAGATGGCACATTATCACAACATATTTATAAACAAGATACACTTGAAACGTGTGTCTCAGTCGCACAGTAAGAAGTCTGAGATCATTCTTTACTGCAAATTAAATACAGGACAGTTTTATATAGTTCAAAAATAAGACATATTTTAACAGTTACTGGTAGAGTAGTTATGCTTAGTATACTTAGTGTACTAAGTACTATTGCACATCTGTTGCCCAGAATTGTGCAAATGACACAACCCTGAGCTGAAAGGAAATGGACCCTGCCTCCTTCTACACTGTAAGGTACAATCAGGATTAATTTAATTAAAAAGAGAACATTCAGGAATGCATAATCAAAGAGCTTACTTCCTATCACACTCATACAAAAGTTAGAATGTTTCAAAATACTTTCACTGCATCTCAGTAGTATCCTTTACATTTCAGTTTCACTAACTTAAAACGTGGGGTTTTTTAACTAGACACGAATCAATGTGTGTAAGAAAAAATGCAAAGGTTGCTTCATCAATTATTTGAAACAGAGGAAAGCAACTGGAAGAATTATTAAAAGTACTGAGCACCAGTCTTATTTATAAAGCAGAATCACCATAAATGTCAAAAATGCCAGTACATTTGCTGGAATCAAGGAAAACTTTGGTGCAACAGTGAATGCTTCCACGTTTACAGATGTTTTCCTACAGCTTTCCTGAGTGGGAATATCCTTCAGTATGATACCTTTTTAACTTTGATTTAAACTGATTCTTGTAGGTTTATTTTTCTCTGGCATTCCATTAGCTATTCACATAAAGATGAAAGTCTCTTCACCACAGTTAAAGATACATAATTATCGCACACCATTTTTCCTCTACACCTGCTAAAAAATGTTTTTTATAACCCACCCAAAGTAAGCAGGATGAGTCTATCATTTGGCCGCCATAATGAACACAGTTCCAGTGCCTAGTTTGGACTAACTCCTATTTCTACTTTTTGCTTTATATTAGATCTTTCAATTTAATATTGTTGAAGATGTAGGAAATAATTTCCTTCTTGGGCACCAATTAGGCCATTGAAAAACCTTCACTGTGCACCATACTTTTGGATAACTCCAAGATGGCATGCTTCAGAAATGAAAGTATCTGTGCCACAGACCACATAGAGTGTCACTGGATAAGTAAGCTCTCAGTTTTTTACTGTATTTTAAACATTCTTCTGGCTCTAGGATATGCTATACTAAAATGAATTCTAGATCTAGAATTATATACATAGACTTTTATGATCCCATGAAAACACTGAACAATGAATATACCAGAAACATCTAATTAAGACAAAAAGTATTAAGAAAATTCCCTAGACTGATGTAGAACACTTCACAGTCACTGTGCTAAATGCAAGACCATAATTCAGTTCACAGTTTCCTGCATTCCACATAATTTGTTTCCATGTTATACTTTTTACGACCTAGTACTTCAATATTTAATTATATTCTACATGTTGACATGTGATATTATGACACCATAACCTTTCTCATGATGGCTTCCAAAATGATTAATTAGGGATGGATGTTGCAATATACTTCATAACCTCAGCCCTCTCTAAATTTAATGGAAAGGAGTCTAGCGTCTTGCAGAAAGGAGCCCAAGGCAATGATTTCTTTGCTAAATGAAGTAGTCAAAAAACAATGAAAAGCAAATTAGAAGAAACAGACATTGACACTAGCTGCAAAAGAATACTCTTCATTGTACTATTGCCATTCAGCCACTGGGCTTTGAAAAGCTCGTATTTGGCTAACAAGAAAAAACAGCCAAGATGGTAAGCATAAATAAAAATATACATACACATAAGTCAAGGAGTATAAACTGGGTATAAGTTTGTAAGTGTGCTTTCTTCCTCTTTATTTTATTATTTCCTTTTGGGGTTATATACATCATAAGACCAAAATAATAATAATTATTATTTATTATGATTATTATTATTAACCACTATTAAAATCATTCTGCCTAACTGAAATGTATGTTTATGTCCTGCTTAATCTCTCTAGCTTCTAACTATTTGCTCTGACATGGTTTTGGGACACCTCCTTTGCACTTGTTATTTTATCTCTAGACAAGTTCTTGTCCAGAGTAACTTAGACAAATTTCAATCTTTCTTTTGATAAACTAAGCAGAAAAAGCTCTAAAGTGCCCACTGTGAAACACTTTCTGTGATCCTAAAGGCACGTCAGATTTATTCTGTATTCACCAGATTTTTTTTTAAAAAAATTATATTAAAATTTGGAAATGAGAATCTGATCAAGTTTTCTATCACCAAAGGTATACACAGAAGTAAGATCACTTCCCTCCTTCTTTGTTTTTTTCCCTTTTCTTTCTTTCTTTCTTTCTATACCTCTCTATTCTATTAGGTCTTTCTGCCAATGGGGCATATGGGAGAGCTCAGGGAGTTGTTTCTTCCTTTTGAATTCATAGATCCTTTCAGAGTCACAGTTTCCTTGTGCTTCATGCTTAGACAGATATCATAGCATTTCATACTACAAAACTAAGTCTCTTTGAGTGGGATCTGGCTGAAAAGCTCCCAACTGATGTTTGTAACAAGAAATAGAGTATAATAGAAGTCATACAGATAATTGCCTCTCTGTCATCACCAAAAAGCTTTCTGTGCCTTCCATTATCCTGTCATTACTGTTTTCTTGTGCCTTCTTTGCTCCTATTAAAGATAGATCCACTGAAAAGGAGTGCATACAACCAGGATGCTGACAAAGAAGGGATGCATAGCTTTTCTCTTGCACCATGTGATGAAGAACGCATGCAGCTCCAGATGGTGCTAACAGCAAAGATCATTGGGCTATAGCTTTCTAACTCCCCCTGCTCCTTCCAATAAACATGTACCTGCTCTAACAGTTGGTACGCAGTAAATAATGTCCTCCTTGTAAAAATGAGCAACTGGGGAATCTTGAGTGAGAGATACATTCAGTGAGTCATCTATGATCACATATGATGCTTGATCAAAGATTAAACACAACACCGCTGAATATCCATGATCAGTTACATTATGTAATCCTAACACTTTGCACCATAAACAGCATTTGTGTGCTATTCTAAGACAGAAGAACACCACATAAATAAGATGTCATGATCCTCACCTAGCCATTTGTACAGAATTACAGAGAAAGTAAAGACCATATCTTTCTGTTGTGCCAGAACAGGTTTCTTTTAACCTAACTCACTTTTAATGGATGTATAAGTATTCTAGAATGGGGTAGTTCAGCAGTTTCCCTTGGGCTTTTGCTTTATTGCCTAACTGTTCTTAAAAGTTTAAGATACGAATGAGCATCCCAATGCAGTTATTCTGCCTGTGATAGAAGATAACATCATAAGGCAGATATTTGTTATTTCCACTTGGAAATTTAACTGTAAAATTCTTCCAGTAAATCAGTTTTATTATAAAGGAGAATGACACACTACTGGTTTATTGCCAACAGCACTGATGATTAAAAAGGTTATTCTGCCTGTTTCTATGTTATTCTACAGAACACGGAACTATAACACCTTCATACATCAGTTTAGTTGGTCTTCAAAAGGATGACACTGGTGCTTAGCACTTTTGTTCTTTCAGATCTGTTATTGAAAACACATTTGTAAGAACCTGAAGCACTGCTACATCCTAATGGGATTCTGGCTGTTGCACAATGAAACTCCATCTATCATTTCAGAAATCACTCTGGCTTGGACAAAAAGATTCCTGTGTTCAAAAGTGGCACTAAAAAAAACCCAACCAAAGCTGAAAACAGGATTTACCACATTTCTTGCCAGGGTTTGGTGAAGTACTTCAGAATCTGCTTACTTTTAGAGAATGTTTCGATGATATGCTTAAGTGCCTAATGAATCAGGACCAATGTTAACATATATTCCAATGATAAGGGAAAAGAGATAAAGAGAATTTTTACACATATCTTGCAGCTTCTACTGTTTTTTTGTATTGACATATAGTGAAGCATCCTTACTACTACTTACAACTTGGTTGAAGTATGTGTTTATGTACCCTCTGTCATCTTTTCCAATGTTTAATGTTAAATAGGTTCTGGTTTTGTCACTGAGCAAAATCTCCTGACTTCATTTGAAATAGTAGACAAGTCACAGGCCCTTCATTTAGGAGATAATGGGGTGGGAGAGTTGGACAAGGTAGGTTCTAGTAGAGTTGCAAATAAAGACCAGATTTTCATTATGACTGTTTTATTTTCTCAGTTTTTCCCAAGTCGCTCCCAGGATGAACATCTCAGAACTGTGTGTTCTGAGGAAACAAAGAAATGCACACAGTGATCGATATTCCTTATAATATCGAGTGTTTAACATGGAACCGAAAACAAGAGAAGTTCCAAAATACTCCTAAATTGATGGTTCAAGAGTGATGTTTACTAAAACTGGATAACAGCTTGAGATTTCTAACACTCTTGTTTTTACACTCTGTAATTTTCTTTCACAGAAAAAAAAAAAGAAAAACATACTGCAAAAAAACCCAAAACCAACAACCAACCAACCAAACAAAAAAAAACCACCACAAAAATCCTGGTGTAGCTTACAAAGAATATATGCAACCCAAGAGTCCAAAAACCATGGTTAACTCTGGTGATCTGTAAGGAGCCAGAACTGGAGCATTTTACTTCTATTAAGTCATGGAATTACTGCACAAAACAGATGTTTGAGCTGAAATTATGAAAAGCCCAAATACAGATTTTATAATCAGGCTCACAACTTTAGGAAACTAAAATTTCTAGAAAACAAACCAAGTTTAAAAAGAATCAAACCAAATAAAACAAAATTAAGCAATCAAAACATAACATCCCAAATTTTCTTATGCAAAGAAAAATACTGCACTGGAGGGTGTAACTGCAAATCTCAGTTAACCTGAGATCCTTTTGAGACTTACAGCTTAAGAAAGGACAGTCTTGTGATTAATACACTACCCAGAAATCTATGTTTTATCCCAAACTTTCTGTATAACATTGCTCAACTCAGAATACAAAGGACGTTATTTTCAAAACTTCTGAACACTATAGAAAGAGGAACAGGAGGTGCTCCAAAGTTTCTCAAGTTCCATAAGTACAGGCAAAAATTAGCAATTTTCTGTCTCTGCTTTAAGTTCGTATCTGTACTGCAGAAATACCAACTCATTTTTTCAGAGACGTGTTGCAAAGCATCAATATTTGTTTGGTACTTCACCATGATAACTCAGATAGAAAATGCCGTTCTTTAGCAGTTATAAACCAGTATGTGACCAAAAGAAAATTTAAAATCAGTTACTGCTCAGCGGGAAAGAAAATCCAAAGCAAAACCCAGCCAGATGAGAGGCTAGGTGTCCTGACATGACCTTATAAGCAGTGGGATGTCAAGACACTCTCAAAGGACACATAACTCAGTAAGAACAAGCCTTGACCTGTGTAAATTAAACAGTAACTTAACTACTCAAAGCAAGAGGCCGAAGCACATACTTAAGAAAATCACTTGCTCTAACCTGACTTTTTTCTTTGAGCCTCTGTGCCAAAGCAAACAATTAAGATTGCTACCTTAATTTCCCCACTGAAAGTTAAATTAGTAAATATTTGCTAAAGGATTCAGAGATAAATGTACCACAAAGAGAGTACTTATTTATCTGGCTTCCATCTTGTTCCTGTGAACAACCAGGCTTTGGTATGCAGTTTGTGAGGCTGCCCATTGCAGCCATGTACCCAGAAAATGCAAATACGCTCCCTAGCTTCCAAAGGCTTATGGATAAAAGTTTTATGCTCAGTGGTTATGCCTGCTTCTGCTTCAGATGATATGGCTGGAAAGCTGTACAGAGGAAAAGGACCTGGGGGTGTTTGATGCTCGCCTGGACATGAGCCGGCAGTGCGCCCAGGTGGCCAAGAAGGCCAACGGCATCCTGGCTTGTATCACGAATAGTGTGGCCAGCAGGAGCAGGGAGGTGATCGTCCCCCTGCACTCAGCCCTGGTGAGGCCGCACCTCGAGTACTGTGTCCAGTTTTGGGCCCCTCACCACAAGAAAGACATCAAGGCCCTGGAGCGTGTCCAGAGAAGGCCAACGAAGCTGGTGAAGGGTCTGGAGCACAGGTCTTATGAGGAGCGGCTGAGGGTACTGGGCTTGTTTAGTCTGGAGAAGAGGAGGCTCAGGGGAGACCTTATCGCCCTCTACAACTACCTGAAAGGAAGTTGTGGTGAGCCGGGGGTCGGCCTCTTCTCGCAGATAACTAGTGACAGGACAAGGAGGAACGGCTGCAAGTTGTGCCAGGGGAGGTTTAGGTTGGAGATGAGGAGAAATTTCTTCTCGGAAAGGGTGGTCGGGCATTGGCAAGTCACCGTCTCTGTGGGTGTTTAAGGAAAGGTTGGATGTGGTACTGAAGGACATGGTTTAGTGGGTAGTAGGTGGGCGGGGGACGGTTGGACTGGATGATCCTTGAGGTCTCTTTTAACCTTAATGATTCTATGATTCTATATCAGCATCCATTTGTTTTCTGACTTCCAAGATGGTAGGTTAAGGAAGGAAAAGAGAAACAATGATAACCATAAAAAGAAGGATTCATGCTAGCAAGTTTCTCAGTGATATAAAGTGGGTGTGGCTGTTTCTACACTGGAAACTCTTTTACCTGTCCTAAGTGAGGGGATGTTAGGGTAATATTGCCGTAACTTAGTCATGGGGATTGTATTCTGAAACAGCCTCTTAAAAAACTAAAAATATTTACATTAAATGAATAATTAAAAGTAAGCATAATGACTTTATGAAAATTGTGACAAACATGCTATGAAAGAGGAAAATTACCAGTGTGGTACAAAAAAGAATGTGTCTAGGAGTAAAAGGATTAAATAAGATACAGAATATTTAAGTATTCATGTCAGAAAGAGATTTCTAATGTTCAAACCTCTTAGGCAGTATAAGTCTCCCAAAGGAAGGAGTAGAGTTTCACTGCGTGAGTCTTTTAGCTGGAATATTAAATTAATTTTAAAATGGTCTTTCAAAGTAATCTAGTATATATACTCTATTTTTGCTAACCCCTTAGTGTAATAAATGCTACAGCAGCATTTATTTCTTCTTGCAAAATACATCCTGCGCATATATCAATGACACTTTTTCTCTTCACTGAGTAAGGCTATTAAATTACTTACAGATCTAAAGTGCACAATCTTTCACAGTGAAAGACAGCAAAATAATAGTGAATGGGAAACAAAACCAAACCTGTCCTACTAGGATTTTCTACCTTAGGCACAGCCCCTTGGTACGGCTGTTTTTAGAAGCTAAGGTGCCATGGGATATAATAGGATTTCCTTGTGGTAACACCAGTAGCTTTTGGCAATGGAGAGCTGCAAATATGGCAGATCTTTCTCAGCAGCTACCTTATGGCCTCTAGCTTCACTAAGAAGATTCAGACTGTTGCCAGGTGAGCTTTTAGCACAGAAACAGTAAGTGCACACCAGTTCAATGCTTCACTCTATATTTCTGGTTCTAATCTGTAAGTGGATGGTACAGTACCTCAAAAAGTAAACAACCACAAGACAGATGACATTATCTTTAGTGTGTATTTCAGGTGCTCAAATATTTAAGACAATATATGGCTCCATTTTCTTAGTAATCAATAAATATGTTTGCGTGGGGGTTTCTAGCTCACCATTCTTTCTGTGGACCAGCTACATATCTTTCCTGTTATCACAAGGGATAAAAAATAACTCTGCTTGAAAGACTGGTTTACAGCAACTTTAAGCTCTGGAGATACGGTTATACTATTGAGACTCAGCTAAGACACTATGGATGAACACATAGAGAATAGTGTGCACAATGCAAGGACCTGTAATGGAATCAGTGGAGCAAGATGAGGAAGCTACATAGGCTCTTCCTAGGTAGCACACGATGTAACATTCACTGTTTAACAACAACCTTATGTTATTCTTTCCTGTGATTTCATTACCATTCTATAACAAACCTATTTTTCTTCAGGAAAACAAATTACACCATTTTTAAGAAGGAATCCAGTGGATTTTGACATGACACCAAATTTTCCAATGTGAAACCTCAGCTTGGATTAGTGGATTAGCTGTGTGCTTTAATTATTTCTCTACGCTGAGGGTTCATAAAATGACTCCAAATGTAAGAAAAACTCCCATTCCTTTACAGCATCAGGAATCACTGCAGGCCATCTTTTCTAGTCTTACCCAAGTCCATTATAGATAATAGTATTACCTCATTTAAATGGAGAGATTTAGGGTTCCATTTACTTCATTTATTTGAATACCAACTAGACTTACACTGCTATGCTAGCTGCACTTTTGTGTCCAGTGTGTGGCATGAACATTCACATCCTGTGTCATTCACCTTTGGCTACCCAGGCACAGACAGCCCTAAGTCAACCTAAAAGTCCTTTGGAAAGCTTTCCAGTGAATTTAATTCTCATCATTAAATTAAAGGACAAATTTGTTCCCTAATACTAATGTAGTGAAAGATTAATCACAACTTTACCCCAGGATTAAAGATTAATTTTAATTTAATGATCTATTAAAAAATTTTCCCTTAATTGCCACATATTTAATATACCTGTTGAAAGAAACAATCATTAGAATAATTATTTTGGGTATTCCGTTACTCATAAATTTTATTATTCAAGAGTCATGAGATAGCAGATTCACTTACAGAAGGTTAATTAACTAAAATGCTCCGTTTACAAAACCATTTCCAACTTATGGGCAGCTACCCAGAATGGAAATATTTATTGTAAGTTTTCATTTAATTATATAATATAGGAAAGTCAGATATGAATGGCAGCTTGCCATGGAAGACTATTATTCTATTATTTGTTTAGCTAACATACTTAGAGAGGATTATCAGTGTAATTCAAGGTACATACACAGCTTCCTGTGACTACTTGATGGTGTTCTGAAACCTGGATACCTCTGTCATTCTAAGTACTTCTAGGCATGGCATTCTCTTACTTCTGTCGCATCTTGCATTAAGCCCATCTTAAGCAGGACTCCAATAATTTGATTTTAGTTGCAGGCATCCATGGAAAAATCTAATGATTAACCAACCTTTTTTACATAGTAGCTTTTCTTAACTGTAGCAAAACCACCTGTGCTTCTATAGCTATTACTATTACCTATTCTTATTTCCAGCTATTTTCTATTCTGGCTGCTATCAGGAGATAAACTCAGACAGAATGGCTAAGAGGATTAGTCACCAGATATGGAAGTTTCTGCCAGGAAGGCACTGGGCTCTGCCTGCTCAATAACCTACAGAAAATAAGTTTGTCTCAGTTTAGACTCCAGGGGCAAGCATTCTCACTGCAAAATACAGCGCTACAATTCTTTTTGATTTGCCTCTTTACTTGTAGGTTGCAGAGAGGGTGTGTCTTAGAAGGACAAAGGCACCAATCTAACTTTCCCAAGTCCCTGAAGAACTAAGACACGAGAAATTGTTAGTGTAACTTTAAAGAAAGCTTACAATACACTTACCTCAACTGTTCTTTTTCTTTATGGTATCCGTGAGTACTGATTTTGTCATTCATTCAAGAATGCAGAATGTAGTTTTCACAAAGGTGTAATAAGTAATGGCATGAACACTGTGTACAAGAATTGACTATAAACTTGGTTGATAATCCATACAATCAGCTGTTTAATCCTTCTACTGTTCAAAATGTAGATTTACACATGTTACAGTGACTCTAAATGGTAATAAGCAGGTAGCCTCCTCTCAGACTCTCATTCAAAACAAACCTTTCTTGGTTTTGGCTTTTGTTTTTCTTTCTTTTGTTTTCAAGTTAGTTATTCAAGTCAAACTGTTAATGAGAAAGCCGTACAATTCTTTCAGTATAGGAGCAGTCTGTTCAGTCATATACACACTTGAATCCTGGAACAGAGAAGGAAATCAGTTCTTTGCTGTGGCTCAGGGTTTAAACTGAAGAGGTCAGTGGTGTCTCCATGACAAACCAGAAAGAGGGAAATATTGTCAATGCAATTGTTTATTTTCTGCTGTGAACAAATTCAGAGCCAGCCCCTGTTTATTAAAAGCTGAAATTGTGCAATCCATCCCTGCTTGCACTAATGCTTCCTGAAGCTGCTAGGGGTTAATATGTTATTTTTGGAGACAAGATATTTCTCTTCCATTTGAATGATTTTTTCTATCAGCTATTTAGTAGCAAAAAGAGACAAGAAATAACTTTAAGGAACATTTCTAGAATATGAGCTAGGGTATTCCTAGCCTATTTAAGGTAAGAATACCAAAACTTCTGGGTATCTTTTTTTCCTTCAGACTGACACAGATCAAATGCAATCAAAATGAGGTGGAAAATCCCCAAGAATGAGCTACCTAGTTATAGAGTCCAGTACTGAATCACTGCTAAAAAAACATGGAATGCTCTCTGGAGATAGTAACCCCTCATTTCCCACTGCAATTTAAAGTCATTTTCCATTTAAAACAAGAAACAATAGAAAAACCCCATGGTTTTCTGGAATCAAGTATCTGCCTTTTGTCTTTTTTTTTTTTTTTTAAATTTTAGCTGAAGCCACACATAGTCTAATAGCTCAAAGAGACAGAAGAGTGGTCACAATTGTGGCATGCAACCAGATGGATAAAATGAGTGGTGAAGCAAGGCTGGTCCATATGACTGCACAGGATTCCTAACTATAGTATCTCATGGTACTTCCCATATAGATTAAACAATGTGCTTGCATTCCTTTAAAACATGTCTGCAACACGATAAAGATTTTAGGTGAATGCAGTAAGTGGTTAAAGAAGGCAGCAGCCAATTTTACTCTTTAAGTGAACGGTTGGGAGAGGAGATGGAACGAGGGAGTCATTGGACCTGTTAAAAGACAAGGATGATGCACTGACACATTACAATTGCTACTCACTAAGCTAATAATTAGTTCATGGTTGCCTGATGCTCTTTCCAGTTTTATTGTTGTTGTTAAATTTACTAATTATGTTTTGCATTGTTGGCTGGGGGAAGGGGGAGCGCAGGGGGGAGTGCCATTTAAATTGGATACTCTCTTTTGTGGTGACTGTCCTTCAATTGCATCACTAAGTGGTATGTTTAACATATCACAGACCTGTCAAGTTTTAACTCACATAGCAGGAGTCTACCCACATGCTGCACCACAAGATAGGACAGCAGGATTCTTCCCTCCCTCTGGAAACTTATCTTACTGCTGCAATATTCCTTAATAAATGCATTTGGTATTCCTTAATAAGACCATTCTTTCTACTCTGAGTGACATACTAATACACAACAGATTTCATATTTTGATGACTTTCCCCTCACCATTTTTTCTCAGTATGGTAGCTTATACTATCTTAACAATATCTAGTTTTCAGCTGCCTCAAACAATCCCAGACTCATGAATATGCTGTGCAGGGACCCTCCCAGCAGGCTTTCCATGTAGAAATCTGCTGTTGAACAAGAGACATTGTAGAAGGACTGAGAGATAGGCAGCCCTGAAAGAGGAATCCCTGGGCAAAATGACTGTATATAATAATTTTTCTAAAAAATAAATTAAGGTAACAAGACACATAAAGAGTACTCAGTGCAGAACTAGTCTTCCTCTCTTCTTGAACCTCAAAAGAGAGCAGACTAATGTATGCTTTCAGTCAAGTTTTCTGGATCTGTTTTGGATATGAAATCCCCAGAGAAGATTGCAGTTTCTGTTCACTGACGGGAGACATTGTACTGGAAGCAAATAAATAGCCTGCAATTCACAGGCAGAAGCAAAATCAGCTGGTAAAATTCCACATAGCCACATACTTCTGAAGGTGAAGGCTCTGTTGTTTCAGGATTTTTTAATTTTTTTTTTCCTGTTCTGTATTCTGTAACTTCTCAAGGCAAAGGAATAGTGCTAATCTCTGAGAAAAAAAATAGCAAGACCCCACAAAATAATTGTAACTATCTATTCAGCACTGAAAATGAAATTGCAAGAAAGATGAAATAGGTAGAAGTAGTCTTAGGTTCTTAACCGTTCTGTGTGCCATTCTCTCAGAATTCTCAGACACTAACATACTTCACAACTGATTGCCGATGCAGTCTGCAAATCTCCCGCAGTGAGCAAGGCATATTTGTGTAACGGAAACCGACACTAAGAACAAAGGTGTGGCGAGGTCCTGGGCAGAGCGCCTCCTAAGCAAGAGCAAGCAGCTATTGAAAGGTCCTGAAGGGTAACAATGAGCATGTGCAGCTCCCTACAGGCCTCCCTCCTGGCGGGAACCAAGTATGCCGCGTAAACTGCCACCTTCTACTTTGTATTTCTGGGCCTGAAATCTGCAGTGCTGTTGATCCTTTCTTTGAAGCTAGAAGGGTACACAAATTTAAACATGTTACCATGGGGAGTCCTGGCTGCCAAGATGTAATCTATGGCCTGAAACTGTTTTCTCATTGATTAGATGCATATAGAAAATTGCACCTAAAGTATATCATTACATCATAACTACTAGGAAAAATACTGGCTGTGCCTACTACCAGAAAAAAAAAGCAAGCCTTTAAAATTATTCACATTTTAAAAGCTGGTAAGTTTTCCACAGAGGAATGAATTCTGCATTCATAGAAGAAGTTACTTAAAGAGGCTCACCTACACTGGCACCCTGTGTTCAACCACTGACAGTAGTATTTAAAAAATTTTCTTGAATATACACTCTAATGTAGGTAACATGAAAATCTATAGTTGTAGATACAGCATTCACTGTCTTATCAATATGATGAAGCCAAATGTTCACTGTTCTGTAATTTTTCAGAGGACTCAAACTATATAGCATTTTTCTTATTTCAAGTGAAAAGCAGAAAGATTTTAATTTCTCATTTTGAAACTCTGCATGCATTCAACATATTTGTCATATTTAGTAAGGATAAAAATTTCCATACAGTTTTCAGCCATTCAAAATTGTGTTCTAGATCCCAAAAGTACAGGTTAATGCATGGTCATAGTCTTGTCATTGACTGAAATTCCTCATTCTAGGGAGTGCACTTTTCTAAAAATAAACATGTACTTTTTCTTTCTGACTATGTTGCAACTTGCTAGTTTTGAAGTTCTGTAGTTTGAGCTCCAGGCTGTGGGTTTTTTTGAATTATTTTGTTTTTGTCAGAGATGGCCTCCTTTCAGTTACAGTATGGAGATTTCAGTTCACATGCATTTTGTGCAGCTATAGCTTCAGGATAGACAACACAATAGTATAACATTACGATTGAGTATTACCAAGTGGAAAGTATTAACTACAAGTAGAATATTTCAAATGAAATATAGCTGAGAAAAACAACAGTTTATTTGGTACTCAGTGAGCTGAACAATTGAAGCTACCACAAAAATAGCACTTCTTTTGTTTATAAAAGATCACGTGTTCTTAAAAACTATTACATTTTTGTGCTTATTGAAAATAAGCTCTATCAGACGTGTAGAAAAACTGCCCTACAAACTTGGATATCATACAAGAAATGTGCAATGGTATGAGCAACTAATGTAGTGAAGTATCCGCATGAGAATAGGGAAACTTTCTTCGGCAGGAACAGAAATAGCTATAACTCTTTGTCATCAGCTTTGAATTGTATTAAAATCTGTACACAAAGACTCCCTCCAAAAACTAAATAAGCTGAATCAAACTGTAACATATGCTAGGAATTGAAAGAAACTGTTCAGGTGAAACATAGGTCAAGGAGGGAGTCCACAGAACAAGCCCACAGCAGGATCCTCACGCTGGGTACAGTTGCCCTCAGGTTTGACTGATCCAGGTCTAAGCTTGTACTACCCTTCTTTGCAATATGTCCCTCACATTTGGTCCCCAACAGCCTCACCTCTATTCCACAGCAACCTTGGTCTCCCCCTCCTTCCATCCACAAACCTGTGGAAACAATTCGCTGCTTATTTTACCCATTCTGCTTATGTTCCCCTATTCCTTTTAGTCTAAGTAGATGGTATCTCCTTCAGG
This sequence comes from Psophia crepitans, assembly GCA_013399095.1. NCBI lineage: Eukaryota > Metazoa > Chordata > Aves > Gruiformes > Psophiidae > Psophia > Psophia crepitans. The sequence goes on from VWZZ01001702.1 coordinate 1,141,095, forward strand.
ACAGAAACTTTAACATATTCTCTGCTTTGTAAAATATTAACGTACTGAAGGGATTTGAGTGGAGGAGGAAGGAGTCCTAACATGGTTCTGGCTTCTTAGAGGAAGACATGGTGAGTACCCCTGCTCCATGTTCTGGCCACATAGCTGCTGCAGTCCTTCCATTTGTATTAGGTCTGTATCTCTGCTGAATGCCTAATACCACATAGGCACATTCCTGATCAGCCCTTAAGTACTGCAGGAAAAAGCACAGTTATAATATGCTTCCATATAAAATGATACTTCAACTCCATGTTGCAAAATTACAGCACAAGTAAAAGGAAAGATTACTGAAGCACACCTAGAAAATGTTTCTTTCCCTACTGATGGATTTCCTTGGGCTGCCATAAATAGTGACTTGACTGATGTTCACATAAAGTATTGACTTTTTAAAATTGAAGTGAAGGATCATCATCATCAAGTGCACTGGCTCTTGCTTTCATTCAGAAATCCCGGAATGCTCAGCACTTACGTGAGACAAGCCATGATAACAAAATATTTTGCAAAGTGGCCCAAACAGGGGAACTCAAATGAAAGTTTATTGGAACACAACTGGTCCTCTTAGCATGTCTCATGGAAGAATATTTCCTTACTGTGTGGTGCCCTCCAGCTCACAGCTTCCACCAAACTCTGTCATTAAACTTCATCCAGTTAGTCTGCTGTAGTCTGCAAAAACAATCCTGCCCACAACAGCGTTCATGACTTTAGCTTCTTCCAATGTTCAGCTTTCCTTTCCTTGTCAACCACAGGGGAAGGCAAGGCCTCTCGAGTTACATCCAAGCTTTTCTGGCAGTAAGTTCCAGTCTGCCACTTACATTTCCTTCACAGGTTTTTTGCATATTATGATGGTTCTGCACACATACTACCCAACGAGTCTTCAAGGAATACTTACAGACTAAATAAATAGTACTAGCAACCTTGTTAACATCTGGGAAAAACTGGGACAAAGAGGTTCTGAGTTCACGGAAGCTCAGAGACAAAATTAAAACTACCCTTTCTCTCAATGTTCTCTTTCCTTCAGATTACACTAACTAGAACTAGTGGCAAAGGAGATTTTAGTAAAGGAGGTTCAAATACTACCCTATGTTTAAGAATAACACATAAAATTTCACCACATCTTAGAAGAATTATGACATTCTGAATTTCTGCATCTTTAGATTCCAAGTTAATTTTTTAAAGTGAAAATAGCTACTTAAAAATATTTTCAAGCATTTGTAACAAAATTATTTGACACAAAAATCTTTATTCTTAATGTACATTTTTAAAAATACTTTGGCAGTATCTTCCAGCACAGTAAATCTTTTAGGCTATTTTACCAATGTCTTGAACGACTTCGTTTTCCAGAAGATGGTGTAGTATTTAAACCCAGTACAATGGTATGCAATAACACCAGGAAAAAAAATAAGACTAAAATAGGGTAGAATATCAGAACAGGATTCTGGTTCCAAAGACAAGCTCTAGAATACAGGAGCATCTGTCTTCTGACTCAAAACTTGCAGATGCTTCTGTGCTGATTTCTGAGCTAAACTCCTCCAAAGGCCCATTATTTAAGTAAAACTGATAGCTCACTATACAGTTTAAAAATAAAAGTCAATGTGTGGCAGCTCAGAACAAGAAGGTGGCCTAGATCTCAGGCTTTTTACAGCACATAGTTAAATGTATGTCCAGAACCAGCACCTGATTTCAGACACTACTTAAACAGAGGTCCAGCAAATTTTATAAGAAATTTAGTCCATTTGTCACCAGATAGAATCCACTCTTTCATGCACTACAGGACTGAACCACAAGTGCTGGAATTGGCTAGAATTTAGAAGGTATAAAGTGCTAAATTATTTAGAGAAAAATGGTTAAAAAAAAATCTAAAAGAGAAAATAAGTAATTTCACTTCCAGCTGTGCAACAGCACACACTGGTTTGGAAAACATGGGTAAGTAGATCAAATCAGCTGGAAGAATGCCAGGAAAGAATCCTGGAACTGAATTCTGAACTGGAAGAATTGGGAGACAACGAATACCAGATTTATCTCCATCTTTCACTGCTATTTTATCATTCAATTAAAAGATTTTTTAATAAAACATTTTTTATATATGAGACCATATAAATTTCTGGAATTTTTTTAACTTCAAAAGAAACAGGTATTTCTAGAAAAGGTGAAATATTTTTTTAGCATTTAGGCAAAAAGTTCAGGGCCAATCTGGGAACTGGCTATAGCTATGGTATGATAACTGGTTATGGCTCATGATACACACCTTTTTACTGACTATCCTCTTCTAAAAAACCTGAGTGGCTGTTGACTGCTGCCACTTGCTGTCCATTCACCCCCTTTAAAATTATTCATACTCCCTGAGGTAACTCAGTGTCTGGAAAATGGATTTGTCGTAGTAAGGAGTAAAGACCTGAGTCCACTCCATGGAGAGAGGATCTTTCTGTGTCAAGCTTCTTAAGAGTACTATTTGATACCATTTGTTGCAAACATCTTATGTGGGCCCTAATTACATTGTGAACCCTGACACATCTAATTATGCTGAGATCATAATCTTATTCTGACAGAAAACTTCTCTGGGGGTTTCTGATGATGCAGGAAACTGCTTTAAAAAAGAAGCAAATATTTATTAAACCACTTAAAGATCTAAAGAGTCCAATGAAATACTAGCTTTACTATCTAAAGGCAGCAAAGGAAGCAAATTATTTAAATGCATGCCACACAGATGTCCTTGGTACTGCAATCAGGCAGAACAAAATCACTGATGAAATGTGGAGGTAGGTATCACATTCAAGGGCGGTGCCTCTTCAGAATAGATTATTGTTACTGTAACTTTTTTTAATAACTAAAAATATGTCTTAGGTTATAGGATGAATAAGACCATGTTCCATTGTACAACATGCTGGTTTTAATAACAACAGAGTGAAAATTCACTACTAATAATCCACCCATCTTCTGCCTTCCAAACATCAATGCTCTATTTGCTATAAAAGATTCTTAATAAATCATATTTGCAGACTTTTTTCTAATACTTAATCAGTTTATATTAAAAACTATTTAATTATACTTTACTAGGGTCTAATAGAAGGCACTACATGTAAAACATATGACAGTATCATAAGTTAATAGCTTGTTTCAGAGTTCAGCGAGCAATGAATTCTTCAAATTTAACCTTTAGAAGCTTTTCAGCAGGGTTTGTCTTACTGCTCACTGGCTGAAAAACAAGCTCCTCATAGGGAAATATGAGAATTCTCTGGCTTAGACGTAAACACTTTTAAGTACAATTGCAGCTCTCTTTCTTTACTTGCATATCCTTACAGGTGATATTCTGCTAACTGTTGCACTGTAAACAATGCATCTATACATCCATGCATGTTCAATATAGCCTATTTTTATTTAAATTCAGAGATGGGGTCAATTGGGGACTACAGGCATCACCTAACTGAGTCAAATTGGACTGTAAAGATGAGAGTCTACTATAACATCTGTTAGAGAAAATTAAATACAGAAAAGTGATAAAGGCATAAAATAATTTAGATTAATGCTGCTGCCAAAAGACTAAGTGACATGTGATGGGTTTTTCTTTATAATTTCACCTGGTCTTAGTGAGAAGTTTATCCAAGAGTTCTTAGAGTAAACATATTGTAAAATTTAACCCTTCTGCAGAAAGCTCATAAATGTCTGTGACAGCTCAGCCTCAAAAGCTGTACCCCATCAAGATTATTCTATCACTTAAGAGTAACCTGAAACAAGATCCTTTTAAGGAGAGGCTATCTAGTTAAAAGCAACATCAACAAAATCTCAAAACCCATGCCAACTATGAGATCAAAGTTTGAAAGCGACATCCTCATACACAGATCCTTTCATATTATAGTCCATCCACAGATCATGGAAGCAACATAGATGAATAGATTTCAGAACCAGCCTTAATAGGCTGAAAATTGCCACAAACCCTTAAATGTTTAAAGCAGGAAACAAAATGGGGCAGTGATGAAAACTGAGAACACACTTTCAATGTGCTTGCTTTGTTTTTCACCAGACAACAGAAGAAACGTTGGAAATGAAAGTAACACAGATGGTTTTTCCTAATAAAAAGTGATCAGCTGGTAGATGCTTTGGTCAGGTGATACTGGTTTTGTTCATTCAGGTTTTATTTGTTACCTGTAGTAGAAGTTGTGTACTGCCAATCCTATTCTTGCACATAAGGTAACATAGTTGTGTGAAAATACTTTAAAATTAAGAGTAGATTTTTAAAAATTATTTTAAGCCTGTCCCTTTTTTTACTGATATTTACTGCTAATTGAGTATCTTTAACTCATTTCAATCTGGGCTGGTCTTAAGTGGCCTCTCTATAGCAAAAGGACAATTGTACGGTATGTCTCCATGTCTTGTCTCTTCATGGTTATTACCATTGTTTTGTTTCTTCATAATTTAAAATATTTGACTTCATGGATTTCAGTCCCATTCCACAAAGAACTTCCTTATAAATTTGCTTTCTGAATCAGCTTGGCTCCTACAGCAAGTAAGAGATGAATTTAGCAACAACCTACTTCAGCAAAGCTTTTTTGTCCATGAAATGTGGTTTTGACTTTGCCTCAAAGATAATTTTGCTTTGTGGTATTTTGCACTCAGACATATTCAGATAGTATTCATGGAAATACTAATAAACTGCTTAAGAAAGAGCCGTCTAAGGTTTTGATTGAGATGGGTCATGAAATGTGAATTTAATTTCAAAGGAATTTAACTGGATAACTTCCTATTGTTTCTGAGGTCTTCTGTGTTCCACTTCTCTATTCTGGGAGTTGTTTCTTTTCATTCTTCTTGCTATTTAATATATGCCATCACTCCATGATGTGGGAAACAATGAAGTGCAGTTGCAGACTCAAAGCCAGCCTGAGTGGGAGGAAGGGTAAAATGTTTTAAGAAATACCTGGACTCACTGCAGGAAAAGTCTGTTTCAAGGACATTTAGAAGAAATGCTGGCAAATGAAGCTGATTTAGATTAAGGTAAGGAAAATAACGCACCCAGCCTACCAGTGTCCCACAATAAACTAATATTTCAACATGAATCTCCAGATACTTTTGAGAAAGCTCTGATAAGCAGCTAAGCACCATTCAGCCACTCACTCATTCCCACCCAGAGGGAGGATACATTCAAGAGAATTCAACTGCAGGAGCCTGAATTTTTGATAAAATACAATGAAAAGAGGTAACTACCTTGTTAACGAGTGATTCAGTTACTAAGTAGGAATCTTAGAGCTAAACAGTGTAAATATTTGCCTCATGGAACATTAAAGCTGGTGAGAAAAGAATCTCCTTATATATGGAGGCTGTGTGGAGAAAGCAGATCAATCACTTGATGGAGCTGCCATTTTTTCTTCTTGCCTTTGAGCAGAACTCCATTCTGATGTTGAGATGGTCTGTCTGCAGAAATGCCCCAGACAGCACAGATGAGAAAAAGGCAGCAGGGTGAGAAGAAAAAAACAGATTCCATCTGGATTATAACTGCCTGCTTCAGAATTCAGCTCTATCAATCAGGGCTGCAAAGGATCTGTCAGGTGGAAACGAAGAGTAAATCCACAAGGGAAAATGTCAGGAAAAATCTGATGTTGATTAAAATCTCTTCAGCTAAAGAAACACCAGAGGCTCAGAGCAGAACACTGAAACTGAACTCTGAATTTCCTAGCTCAATGTCTCTTTTGTTCTTTTTCCACATTCTCTTTTTATACATTCTATATAAAATGGCTACATATTGCTTTGTCATTTTAAAAATAATTTTTCAAGTATCTGCAAGTTGAATGTCAGCTGCTTTTACATGATTTAAATTTCAGATTGTTCATGAATCACAGAAATCCTAGATCTTTTACAACTTCATTCAATTTTGAACCGGGGTAAGCAAGATGTTTGGAAAATAACACAACACATAGAACTACATATCTCGTATTCAGTTTCAGTGCACACACTTAACTATATTGAATCCCCAAAAGGAGACAAAGAGGATGGAGAGAAGAATCATAGAAAAGTTTGAGTTGGAAGGGACCTTTAAAGGTCATCTAGTCTAACCCGCCTACAATAAGCAGAGACATCTTCAACTAGACCAGGTTGCTCAGAGCCCGGTCCAACCTGACCTTGAATGTTTCCAGGGACAGGACCATTACCGCTTGTCTTATCACTGCAGGCCCTGCTAAAAAGTCTGTCCCCATCTTCGTTGTAAGCCTCTTTTAAGTACTGAAAGGCTGCAATAAGGTCTCCTCAGAGCCTTCTCTTCTCCAGGCTGGACAAGCCCAACTCTCTCAGCCTGTCCCCATAGCAGAGGTGTTCTATGCCTCTCATCATCCTCATTGCCCTCCTCTGGACACAATCCAACAGCTCCATGTCTTTCCTGTACTGAGGACTCTAGATCTGGACGCAGTACTCCAAGTGAGATCTCACCAGAGCAGAGTAGAGGGGAAGAATCACCTCCCTCAGCCTGCTGGTCACACTGCTTTTGATGCAGCCCAGGACACGACTGGCTTTCTGGGCTTTGAGCACACAATGCTAATTCATGTTCTGCTTTCCACCAAACAGTGCCCCCAGTCCTTCTCTGCAGGGCTGCTCTCAATCCCTTCATCCCCCAGACATCCCCCTGGCATACCAGGGGATGCCCCAACCCAGGTGCAGGACCTTGCACTTGGCCTTTTTGAACCTCATGATGTTCGCACAGGCCCACTTCTTGAGCTTGTCCAGGTCCCTCTGGATGGCATCCTATCCCTCAGGGAGGTCAACTACACCACGCATGAAACATGATTACCTTCATGTATCTACATTTTCCACTCACAGGACTGCCTATAATGGAAGAATATTCTGCAGCCAAACTTAGGATGTAATTCACTTCTGGACACAGGGCCTACAGCACGTACAATGAAAATATTTATAATTAAATGTCTCTATCTCCAACACCCCTGATCAGGTTCTTAAAGGTAAGATATAATCCACAATGTACACTTTCCAAATAACCATATCATCCATCTTTTGACCAGGATCACATAAACCCACTGTAAACTAAAGATCTCACAGACCAGAGATATATGTAGCCAGTTTGTGTCTTTTTCCATCACTACTTTACAATGACTTGAGAACTCTGCAAAGATAAACTCTAAGCTTGACATACAATTAACCCTTGAGAGTTGCTCTTCACTAGGCCTGTTCTCACTCAGGACTCATCATGGTAACTGTTCTTAATGATTTCATTTATTCCTTGTGTTAAGTTAATCATAACTGGATCTATTGCTGTACAATATTTTAGTTAACATTTAAGAAATAAACTCAGCATGCTGTTATCTTAGACCATGGAATTTATTGTTTTAAGCACTACAGCTCAGCTTGTTAAGAAGTGAGACACACATTTTTTTCCTCTCTGCAAATGTATTTGAAATTGTAAAATAATAAATCCAGAGAACATCCACTATCCATATAACCAGGATTAGTTTCTACAAGGGGTCACAAATGTTACAAGAAAAGTATTAAAAAGAAATTTGAGATTAAAAAATGAAGGAAAAGTGACAAGAATGCTAAGACCTTAATGTGCAAATAATATAATGCAAATTGGCTAATGTAGCAAACAGTATTTCAGGATATTTAAAATCTATTTGTCATATAAAAGTAAATGGTAGAAGGAAAAAAGAAAGCTAACGTAACTGAAGCATTTCAGGTTGTATGCATCTGGAGGAAAATCTGGAGACTTAAATTGGTTCAAGGAAATAAACAACCAGCCAAATAATGAGTTATTTCAGGGATAACTATCTGCTAGTTTAGCTGCATGAACTAACTCATCACAAGGTCAGGCAAGAGCCATTGTAAATACCAAAGAAATTGCAAGTGCAGACAGATGGGAGTGGCAGAGGAGGTGTAGAACTGTCTTAGCAGCAAAGACCAACTTGAAGATATCAAGATAATGATGACCTGCACCATTATAAAGTCCAATTCAATCACATTTGCAAGTTGCCTGTTTCCCTCACTTCACCACTCACCGAAAAAGTGCTTATATATCATGAATCTGTCCTAAATGACAGCATCTTGCAAGTATCTCCTTAAAGTGTTGTATCATCATCAAGGACAAGTAGTTCACCTTTCATAGTCATGAGCTTCTGTAATGATAGGTGAAACAACGGAATGGTGAGAAGTTATAGTAAGTGCACTTGCACCATTCTGAGCGGGAAATCAGTTATTAGAAAAGTCAGAAGCAGACATTTCCCATTGTAGCCTGGCATTACCTGCACTTCTTTAACCTCCTAAAAATTCTGGGGACATTCAGGATAAAGGTGAATTCAGCTCTTTGGAAGCTATCTTTGATAGCTGAATGGGCATCAACAAAGAAGTTGCAGGCATCGTGGAAAAATCACATTCTGAGTCACAAAGATTGTGCCATATCTGGTGATTCTGACTTCAAGAGATTAAGATACTATGTTAATTTTCTTGAAAATGCTTGGCTATCTCACTCATTTATTTTGAAGTCTAATCATTAAAATATACGTTAAAATATAGTGATTTTTCTACTTCTGGATTTTTTTGGAGGGTAAGAAAGAAGTCCTAATAGGAAACATCTACATAAAATGGTACAAAACTATTTTAAATACCTGATTACATATTTACAAAACGATTCTGGTATGTCTGAATGTAATTTTATTCTAGAATGTACAGTTTGTCAATTTAAACATGTACCTTTCCTGCCCACTGAGACTAAGATTTCCAAATATAAGTCTGAAGTGGAAGATATGCCATTGGGTATTCATTTCACAGGACCAGAGCAGAGCTAGTCTGAATAAACCCCTGAGAGACACTGTGAATATCAAGTCCTAGGTGTCAGCCATTTTACTACAGATCTACTCCTACTTTACTTCTTGCTTATGAAGATACAGCTGGAACCTCAATTTATATGTATGTCTCCTATAAGAGAAAGAACAAAAACTTCCAATTTTCCCAATTACTTGACTGATTCCAGAAGTTCAAAAATAGATTTCTGGTAGTCAACAGCATAAAACACCTTAAATTCACCAGAATATGGATATACTGCCCTTTTGTATTGAAAGGAAAAAGTAATCTTCTAGAGTAACAACTGTCTCTCTATTAAGGCTGGAATTTTGATTAGGAGAAATACTGGATTCTTGCAGCATTCAGGTAATAAGAATTTTTCTCTTATTTCTCTGTTAATTTGTTTTGAAAATGAAAGTTGGCCACCAGAAATCATGTATAACTGTTATACATTCAATGTGAAAACAGTAATACATATTAACAGCATGGGGGTAGGTCCAGCGAAAGGTGGATGGAGAAATTGTGTGGTTGCCCCTTTGTCATGCCTACATGCACCATTCTATGTTGTTAATGAGAGAGGGGACAGCAGATTTCAGGTCTTTCATTACTCATGTGTCCTATTAACAATGAATGTGCCCCTGAGGGAGATTTCTGGGCACACAAGCTCATGGTATCATTTTAGCAAAACATAAATCAGATCTGCTGTTTTGGAAATTGTCAAAAGTACTTATACTATTGTATATTACCATAAGGTGTCACTGACATACATTATTTGCTATTTTAAAATTATTAAGACATTTCTGTTTCCCATATACCATTTAAAAACCTGCAAACTATAACTTACAATAGCTAAGTGAAAAAGTAAATGAGTGGTGTTATGCACTGAGGAGAAGAGAAAAGTCTATCTTAGGACATGCAGCTTGCTTTGGCGTTTAGAACAGCTTTCATGTGTGACTTCAAATTCACTTGCATTTCTAAGCAGCTGACCTTTCTTCTGCAGTCTCACTAAATTGATTTTACACACACTACCTTTTTTAATGAGTTAGCTAACCATTTTGCTTAAAGCAGTGAAGCCCTAGCTATCATGTCAATTCTTCTTTGCCAAAGTCCTTAAAAAACAAAATTGTATCAAAGAGAAGACAGTATGTTCCATATCACATCTTTGCGTTTCCAAATATCCCTAAGGCAAGGAGAAAACACAGTGCAATAACTCTGTATATAACTATGGCAGTGGTTACACATTTTACAACAGTTCATACACAAATTTGGATAAGGCATTACAGTATGTATTACAGGGAAATTAAGTCAGTTAAGGTACAGGTTTTTAAACAATTGTTCTAACTGGTGATCCTGAGCACCCTTTTTGTCTGTAGAATAAATTACATGTTCAGATATCCCAAGCATGACTGTAAAGCAACTGCTACACAGACAGATACAGCTCGAGAAAAACTAGTGGAACAGGGTTAAATCTTCAGGAAGAAAAATAGTTTCCAAAATTATCTTTCTTATATTAGGTAGTCTATAAGAAAAATCAAGGAACTTTCTCTCTATTTATTTTGTAAAAGATTATGCAGTGTTCAGATTTTCACTTTCACAAGCAACAGCTGCTGTAACACCACTTGGGCTTCAAGTTTAGAGGATGACAGATCTTACCGTGCAACTGGTGCCTAGTAGTTCACCAACGCAGCAGCAGGGCAGAGGACTACTGTGTGAATTCTCAGTCTCAAAACATTCTGATAAGTTCACGGGGTGTGATTTAAACATGGTCAAAGTAGTCATTTGGGGAATGTTAATAAGGCCAAATTGTAACTTGCACATTTGTGCAAGCAAGCAAGTGCTATTGTGTCGCCCAAAACGGAGGGAGAAAATGATGGCAGAGAAAGAGAAGCAGAGGACAGCTACACACCTTTGAACAGTTACAGGTAAGAAGCACTATCATATCTTGGTGCAAGGAAAATCAAACAAGTTCTAAACAGTTCTACCCTACATCTCAAATTTATCTGTGGCGTACTGCAGGCTTTTGGGTATTGTTTACTGTCTGCACCAGCTCAGGCATAAAGAGCTGCAGCTGACAATAGTAGAATACTGATTTCTCAGCAGTCATTATAGAATGAGATAGCTCCTTTAAGAATAATCTTTTTACCCTGCAAACATGTCCAATGACACCACGTTAGGAACAGCCATACTTAGACAGGGTATGTCATATGTCTACCAGAGTAACCTGCAGCACAATCACTTCTATTTGGACTCTTAAAAAATTCCACCTATTAAGCTGCACTGCTTTTGCACAGCTGTTCGGCTGCTGTCTCCTGCTGAGAAATGTTCTCCAAATAGACTAGTGCTGCATTGGCACATCATACAGATCAGACTCCTCCCACCAATAGATACAACAGCGCTGTCCCGAGCTCATTTTCCATAAAGTATGTAATTTGCCATCTGTAATCTTTCTGCTAATTTGCATTGAATATAGTCTAAGCGTGAATTTACCAGCAGGGACAGGTGCTTCTTTCACTCTCATAAGCCCTGCCCAGTACAGCACATGCTCCTGTATTATGAGACCTGTTTGAAACACTACAGCTGCACAATACCTCTTTTTTTCCCTCCTCTCTAGATTATGACTGAAACCCTCATTTAGTCATATACTTCATCATTCAGATAGACTGTGGCTCAATTGCTTAAATATAAAATAAACAGTATTATATCCTTCAGGTTCATGATAGCTGCAATATAATTCACATTCTCTTCAATGTGGCATGTACCATATGTGCATGCTCTGACATTATAGCTTCTGTAGTGCCACTCCCAAACCTTAGCAACACACAAAGCATTCCTCTCAGACAGAGCTCTTTGTTTCACATATCCTGTTATCTTCCGTTCTTTTGCCTGGAATCTACTGTCAGATTTTATATGCAATTTCTTACAGGCAGTTCTGCCGAAAAGTTTGTCTTTTTTTCTTCACTTTTACAATATATTGTGCAACAGCAGATAACAGGAAAGGTTGGGTTTTTTTCCATGCGAAGAATAACCAAACAAGAATTATAACTTTTTCTAGTACCAGAAAAAGAAAGAAAAAAAAAGCTAAGAAATCTGAATGCAGAGTTAGTGGTCTTGAAGAGAAAAGGCTGTGTGCATACATGTTTATACTTCTTTTGTTGTGCATTACAAATAGTAATACCAAGAACTGAAAGGAGCTGCACATGGAATAAAGCTGATGTTATACATTTGGTACCATTAAAACAGACATAAACACTAAACTCCATCTCTATTACAGAGAAAAAGTAAGCTGATTAAACATGTTTTTCCATGTTAGATGGCTCATAAGATGAATTGATACCGAAAACGTAAGTACAGGCATTTATAACGACTTGTTGGAGTCACAAAAATCTCTATTACCATCTCTTTTCATTCCATATGTACAAAGATATTAATAAATGATTGGTCTAATTAAAAGCATGGAATGATATATGTAAGTGTGTTTCTTTTAATAAAGCAGCTTGCAGGACTAAGATTGCATTCATTCAGAACAGAGAAATAAATTCTCATAGATACTATAAGTCAGATCTTGTCAGAATGACTGCTCTGTGACTTGTGCGACATTAAGCCAAGAATGGCTCTGGTTTTCCAAAAACGCTTGTTTTCATATGGTAATAATTATACAACTATTTATTATAATTACAGCTACTTGCTCAGTATGAAAGTTTCACAGGTATAAACTGTTTAAATTGTTTAGATCTAGCATGCCACAGAAATGTTAACACCAGTACATTTTAGAACTAAGTTTTACTAATATGGAGAGAGGAGTTCATTTCTTGTTTATAGAAAAAAGATGAACTTCACTGAACTCTAGTTCAGCATTTAGCCTTATACTATCAAACACCTTTATGAAGCACCACAGGAAAAACTTCAGCTCACTTCATACATAATGCACTCCAGTAAGATTTGCAGTAGTTTTTCCTTAGTTTCCCCAAAAAAGCAAGCCAGCTGAGTACCTTTTTCTAAAAGTTAGGAAAATGTTGTCCTTACTGGCCACGGAGAATTTTGCTTCTTCACCAATTGTGCCACTCTCATTTTTCAATAGGAAGCTGAAAAAAGGATGGCAAAAACCAGTAGCTCGCTCCACTAAGAACAAGGTTAACAATCTCAGGGAGATAAAGGGAAAAACATGTTAATATTACTGTATAGTTTGTCTTTAAAGTTAGATGAAGAAAAGCACTTCTCCCTTGTAGGACTTTTTCATTCCAAAGACCTTACTGTTACAGCTAAGAAAACTAAAATTCCACTAGAAGTGGTGTACTCATGTCATCTTCCATTGTCAACAAATAAACAAAAGTACCCTAAAATACACTGACTGGGAAAGAATAATAAATCCCAAATAAAGCATTTCAAACAGAGTTTTGCTGAAGAGTTTTCAGAGTTTGCAGAAATCTCCAATACTAATACACCTGTTAACATGCTTATCAAAGCATAATGATTGGTAGAATTTTTTCAGTTCTAATAAAGATATATGGAGAAATAACTTAATAAAGCCAGGTCTATACATTTTGGTATTTGATTATTTCTGTAGTTATGCTTTTTATAGAGATATAGAAGCACAGACCTTAGCAAGGACGCAGGTCTGCTGTGTAAAGATGCTTATACTAGTGCGGATAAATCCTTTTCTAAAAGCAAGAACCACTAGTAGTATAAGCACTCAGTTCTGCCAACAGTGTGACCACAGTGGGGAGGAACTCATAGGGAAAGGAAGTGCATTTGCCTGTCTTGCATTCAGCATGCCATATCAATTTCAGTGGGAGAACTTGTGTCTGAAGGCAAAGCCATACATTTCTTGTGAATATAAGATCCATCTTTCCTCTTCTAATTTAGCCATCAGGTCTCTTCCTCCCATTTCTTATGTTGTTGAGTTAGGAAAAGGATTCAGAAACTTAAGGAGATGCAGGATAGCACCTATTCTTCTCTCTGTCTGCCTTCTAGTAAACCAATCCAATGTGCCTCCTTTTTTTTTTTTGTCATTTAATCTCTGATTAGAAACCTCTCATTTCATACCAAACACAAATTATTGAGGCTTGTGATAGCTGATAAGATTACCTTGAATTCAACACTTTTGCACTAAGACTCTACTCACTACAGAACTGAAATCCTCATCAGTGACAGAGGCAGGAGGAGAACTCAGAAGTCATCATCTCAATCATCCTGTATCAAACACTTGGCCCCTATACCTAATATATGTTCTCACCAGGGAATAAATATTGAGGACACAGACAGCAAAGTACTGAAAAGACACGCTTGATTCGAGGCATGTCTTGGTATCACCAACTCACATGCTTCAAAACAAGCATTTGTTAAAGCATATATTGAAGAGTTTTGCCTACAGAGGTCCTCTACAGAAAAAAAAGAAATATAATCCGTCACTCACTGAGTCAGGAAAGGAGGGCCCAAGCTAGGCTACAAAACTGCATGGTCTTGAGAAACAAGTGGAATCAAATGATTATTTAAATGATGATCTCATTCAATATTCCTATTTGCAAGAGCTTTTTAATGGTGAAAAATCAATGTGCTGATTGATTTTCCAATCATCTTTCATTTTCATCTGTAGGCAAATAGCATTAATATTGAACTGCTCTGTAGAATGACTTTGATCTATTAATGTGCTATACTGTTGTACAATTAGAGGCTTCTTCGCCCTCCCCTTAATTTCATAACCTGTTATATTCTGGACAGTTAAAAATGTCTAGTTTTACAGAGATGCAATTAACTTTTTCTTTTAAATGAAGGTCATGTACATTTCATACTTGTATCATAGTAACATGTAATTTTTATTTATTTTTATATTGCTGTCTAATTGCATTTAAGAAGATGGAGCAAGTCAGAGCCCAGTGTAAGGGAAACAAGATCACTATCAAGGACCTCTTTTTCTGACCTCTCTATGTTTTTTCTTCCATGTACTCCCTGGACTAAATTAGCCTTTGCCGTGACAACATGGAAATAAAACAGGATTGTAGCTGAATGAAGTTGACAGACACAGTGTTTAATTCTTTAACCCCATGAGCACTAGACACAAGTAAAGATATAGCAAAAGGGAAGTATCCATAACTACTCTCTCTCTTTCTCCCAAATAGGTTTGTGCTGCTTTTGTCCCCAGTGTAACTTAAGCAATCTCACAGCAGTATAAATTACGCTGAACAGTGCCCTGAAAGCAATCTCAGATGTGAGATACATTTTTTACTGTGCCACAAAAGCAGGGTGGAGAGAAGTAAGTTCAAATGCATTACGCAGCCTAAGGATTCTCTACACTGAAGGGATGTCTTGTTGAACCACTATTTTTAAATATTCTAGAAGAAAAATTGGCACAAATTTGAAGGCTTGATTAGCAACAAAAGGAGGGCTAAGGAGAATCTCCATCCTTGATTGGATGTGGGGGGAAACATAGTGACAAAGGACGAGGAAAAGCCTCAGGTACTTAATGCCTTCCTTGCCTCAGTCTTTAGCAGGAAGACCAGTTGTTCTCCAAGTACCCAGCTCCCTAAGCTGGAACACCGAGACAGGAAGCAGAATGATGCCCCCATAATCCAAGGGGAAATGGTTCACAACCTGCTACACCCCTTAGAGACACCCACAAGTCTATGGGTCTGCACGGGATCCACCCCAGGGTACTGAGCGAGCTGGTGGAAGTGCTCACTAAGCCACTTTCCATCATTCATCAGCAGTCCTGGCTAACCAGGGAGGTCCCAGTTGTGGTGAATGGAATTAAATTCAGTTGGCAGCCAGTCACAAGTGGTGTGCCCTAGGGCTCTGTATTGGGGACAGTTCTGACCAATATCTCTATCAAGGACCTGGATGAAGGGATCGAGTGTGCCCTCAGTAAGTTTGCAGATGACACCAAGCTGGTCAGGAGTGTTGATCTGCTTGAGGGTAGAAAGGCTCTGCAGAGGGATCTGGACAGGCTGGATCGATGGGCTAAGGCCATCTGTATGATGTTTAACAAGGCCAAGTGTCGAGTCCTGCACTTGGGTCACAACAACCTCATGCAATGCTACAGGCTTGGGGCAGGGTGGCTGAAGAGCTGCCTGGAGGAAAAGGACCTGGGGGCGCTGTTTGACAGCTGGCTGAACATGAGCCAGCAGTGTGCCCAGGTGGCCAAGAAGGCCAACAGCATTAGCTTGTGTCAGGAATAGTATGGCCAGCAGGACTAAGGAAGTGATCGTTCCCCTGTACTTGGCATTGGTGAGGCTGTACCTCGAGTGCTGTGTTCAGTTTTGGGCCCCTCACTACAAGACATTGAGGTGCTGGAGCATGTCCAGAGAAGAACAACCAAGCTGGTGAAGGGTCTAGAGCACAAGTCTTATGGGGTTGTTTAGTCTGGAGAAAAGAAGGCTGAGAGGAGACCTTATTGCTATGATACCATTCTCTGATTCTATGCACCAGGGAAAGGAGTTTAGTTTAAGGTATTACAAGGTGAACAGTTACTCCAATAGTTAATTAAACTCCCCAGTTAATGTAAGGGTGTCTAGATTAAACATGAGCAATAGCAATGATTATCCAAGCTAAAATAGGGAAAAGTGTAAATGCTGGACAGAAGCAATTCTCATTCCTCACATGCTGAGAGCAAGGTGATATGGGACATCAGGCACACAGAGGAAAAAAAAGCAGAAAATACAAGCACAGAAAATAAAAGGCAGAAGTAGGTGAAGTGGCAAAAGAAGAGAAATGAGGGAGGAAAGAGAATAAAAAAGCAGATAAAAGCTGAGAGATTATTTCACACATCAAAATAATGGATCGTGACAGGTAAATTTATTCGCATTTGGTGGTGTATGCGCTCTTCAAGTGTCTGATACTCAGACAGCATCCTTCTAGCAATCTGGCACTGTGCCCCCTCTGCAGAATCGGAGCACCTCCTGTATCCTGACTCTGCTGAAAGCCACAGCTACTGTCTGTCACAACTACAGATTCCTCATGAGATTAAGCTCAAAGAATGCACCATTCAATTCCCTCGCTTTTCCCCTTATATATTTTTATTGCCATTAAGAAAAAAGTCTGGATGTGCAGCTGGAAAGGGAGCCAGACCCTTCTTCAGCAGATGTTCTGATCATCCACACCCATGGAGTGTGCCTCTTTCGAATGATAAAAATGCCCATAACAGTAGTGCAGTATACTAACAAAACAAGTACAGTACAGATAATGAAAAGAAAAATTCCTCTATGATGCCCTGCAGATGTATTCCACTTTTTGATGGTGACAAGCCCGAAGGGTCATGGGAAAATAAAAACCTATTCCTGCTCAGTTCTTGACCTGGCTGTACCAAACACCAGGAAAGTTTATTATTTAGCTGACATAAGAGAAAAAGAACATTAACATAAAACAGTCACACTTCTTAAATGATTCATTATCAACATTTTTAAAGGGGTTGATGGGAAAAATACTGTAACAATTTCTTTTCTACATTCAGGTCCTCTTTCTGTAATAAACATGAGGATGCATTTATGTCAGAAATTAATTTTTGACTGGTAAATTGAAGAACAAGTCCTGTTCAATTTATGAATATGGTTAAATATATTACGTAGGACAACAGTTACTTGTAGTAACTGTAGGCTATATTCATCTCTCTCTGCCCACATTTTTCTTTTCTTTCCTTTTTTTCTTTTTAAGTAAATGGAAAATGGTTCTTCAATTAATGCTTTTTTGGTTTTTGGGGTTTTTTTTTGTCAGTCCTGATTTATACTTTGCTTATACCAACAAAAATATTAAGTAAATTAAAAAATGGCTTTTGTACACTCAGTGAACCATCAAGAAACTTTCCTGTCAAAATCATAATTGGCAGGCATGCCTTTTTACATTTTAGCATTAAATAACAGGTGAGGTCTTATATCAGAATCTACTTACATATTCCAGTACTCTTGACAGTCTTTCTGTTCATCCAAAAGCTGTAGATTGGCTTTATGGTTACTGTCATTTCGCTTCATGTGCTAAGGACATTGTTATGCTATTTCAGAGAAAGAAAATTTGATTAAAAAGATATTTGTAGCAATTTATTTGAAATATACTGACATTCTGCTTTCCCAAAGTGTTTTGTGTCAAATTGTGTACTAATATTTTATATTTTTAACCAAGATTTGTCAGTATTTTAAATGTGTACTTTGCCTTCTCTACACAGTTCACTGGAAGCCAAATCAAAATTCTCAAGAGAGTTTTCACCTTTATGAACATTTGTGTGTCCAGTCACAAAACTTTCCCTCTGGACTGGGCAGACATTAACACACCACCTATATTTATGTTATCATACGGCTTCTAACAAGGCAGGTATTTAGTAGGAAGTCCAAAAGCAACTGCAACCTCTGCAAAACACAGTCCACTTTGTACAATCTCATGCTGTATCATCAGAGGACGGGTGCCTCCACAGCCCTCCCTTCTACTGCTGCATTCACACCTGCCTCTTGCTCTGCTCCTTGCCATGGCTCCTATGGGTATTAACAGTGAAAGAAGGCTAAAGTCTCCTTAGGTTGCCTATTTACCTCATGCCCTGTCCCGTGCTAGAAGAATCATAGAATCATAGAATCTTTAAGGTTGGTAAAGACCTTTAGGATCATCAAGTCCAACCATCAACCCATCACCACCATGTCTACTAAACCATGTCCCCAAGTGCCATGTCTACACACTTTTTGAACACCTCTAGGGATGGTGACTCCACCACCTCCCTGGGCAGCCTGTTCCAATGCCTGACCGCTCTTTCAGTGAAGAAGTTTTTCCTAATATCCAACCTAAACCTCCCCTGGCGCAACTTGAGGCTGTTTCCTCTTGTCCTATCACTTGTTGCTTGGGAGAAGAGACCAACACCCACCTGGCTACAACCTCCTTTCAGGTAGTTGTAGAGAGCGATCAGGTCTCCCCTCAGCCTCCTCTTCTCCAGAAACACTTCTGTAGAGTCATGCCTCTCCCTAGCCAGCATTTCACCCGTCCCTTAACCCCAGGCACACGGTACAAGTGAGCGAGCGGCCGGAACGCAAAGCACGAAGACAGTCACCCCCTCAGCGCGAGTAGGGGCAGACGGGGCGCGGGGGGAGACGCTGGAGTCTGGGACGTCTGAGGGCCGCGAGGTGGTCGCGGGCGAAGCNCGGCCGCGTCCTCCCTCCGAGTGGAAGCGGGGGAGCCGCCCCGCCCGGCAGCGGTATCCCAGCCCCTCCGGTTCTGCGCTGCACGCCGCAGCCAGAGGTCTGCCCTTACAGGCTCCCTTCTACCGTGTAGGTACGCAGACTTAGGCTGATGCTGTGGAAGGGAATTTAAAATGATCACCTTCCCGCGATAACGGGAGGCGAGAGACTGAATAAAAGGCGGTAACAGGACAGTGCAAAAAAACCACATAATACTAAAAAAGAAATAAATCTGACTGTGGCCGCCTGCCACGCAACTGTCTGTGCTCGGTCACAAGCCTAACAGAGCAGCATCTGAACGGCTCATGGTGCAGAGCCCCTCGAGGCGGGCATCAGTTTGCCCAGCCTCAGGTTTGTGCGGCTGAGGGAAGGCACCCCCCTGCCAGCGCCACAGCACAGCCTCAGGGCCTGCGCCCTTCTCTCCGTGAACTGAGCCCATGCTCCTAGTTGTGAGCCCATCTACGCCTGCAGCTGGGGGGTGAAGCTGCACCTCAGAGATCTGGGGGTACCACATGATGGTACTCATTTCCCTCAGAAGGTTGTTGACAGGTTATGTTCAGTAATTTTTGTATGACTCACACTGTTACTAAATTGATAGAACTACGTAAAAGCCTACCAGCGAACAAAAATAAATAAGAACATTTCTTCTGCCTAACTCGCCATCTGCCACAAGCTTATGATACCTTCAAACCACTTCAGGTAGTTAAGGCATATTTCTATAGACTAGCCTCGAAGTTTCCATTAATTTTCCTCAGAAAGGGCAAGCAATTAACATTCCATTAACACAGTCCTGGGCAGCCACCCTGTATTTGGTCCAGTTAACTGCTTCTGTGGGGTTTTCTGACTGCATTCAAAAAAGTCACGAATTCAACAGCTCCATGGACTTGCTAACAAATACCACTTAGATTTGAGTACTACTAGTAGGTATTTTCTGAGTTGGTGCTTATCTGAATAATAGAACTACATAAAGTGAGACCACACCCAGGACTAACCATCAGAGACCAAGAGCAGGTGTCTCAGGAGCAGCGGCAGAACGAGGCAAGCCAAGATGCTGCTTCTCCACAGTGCCTCTCCACCCTCCAGACTCTTTCAGCTCAGGGACTACATTTATGTTTGTAGTTAACTGTTAATAGATTCCCCATCCATGAACTTGACCAATCCTCCCATAAACCCACACAGACTTTTAGCACCAAAATAACCTCCAACTCAACAGCTCAGATACCCTCTGCACAAAAGGTCACCTTTTGTCTTCGGAAACAGATCCCTGTACCTTTCTTTTCATGTCCTTAGTTTTTCTACACAAGTGATACATACTTACATAACGTTTCTGTGTTATTTAGTCACTTCCAACATGTAGCTCCTCCATATGTTGTTATTTCTTGTTGCCCTTCTTCAGATCTCTGCTATTGCATCCATTCCGAGATGAGGGAAAGAGGGGAATGCCCTACAGCACTAGAGATGGAAGCATACCATGGATGTACACAACGTCAGAGACACATTACTAAAAATTCCTAGTGGCTGATTTGCCCTTTTGATTGATAAGAGCACCGATCAGACGAATTTAGAAATAGCAGTGATAATGGCAGTGCCATATACTCTTACTTTTGAAGTGCTGATTTAAGTTTTACATTCCAAATGTAGTAACACCTCATCACTGAGGTGCTTTGTCCAGGCTAACTGCTCTTCCCAGCACAAAAGGCATACACAGTGTCCTGACTGATACTAGTTTCCTAAGCTACTTTATTTGTAGTTACAGGAAATATTGTGCCACATAGATATTTCATGTAAAAAGTGAGACTTTACTCATGCAACAGCGAATATGCACTTATACTTGGGAGTCTGTGGAATTTTTTCATAACTGCATAAACCCACTATCAGTAGAGTATAAAAATAAAAGTGAAACTTTTACAGATTTTGATTTGATTTAAATGCAAATAAAAACATGTCTGGTCTAGATTCCCCAAGCTTGCTGAGCTGGAACATACATGAGAAACATTACAAGAGATAAGGCTCAACGATTGAATAGTCTAGTGTGTGGGAAATGTGCTGTTGGTGAGTGAGCTGACCAATAAAAAGGGAAATAAAACAAATTACAAACTGCAAAAGAAATGTGAACTCCCAACTTGTGTTTCATTGATTAAATTTGTTCTGATGTAAACAAACAGGTTGCATCAGTTTTCTGTAATTTTAACCAGTATTTTAAATTGGTTTTATTTAAATATTTAATCAGTTGGATATAAGTAGATTTGCTGAGTACTATGGGAGTTTGTATGAATTGAATACTTTTAGTATTTTCACATTTTAGCTTTTATCTTTTCTTCCATTGCAATAAATTCATAATACATTTGACCCAGATCTATCTATTGCAGCTTTTTCATTACAGTCTTTTCAGCTGTCATGTTCCTCATTCTCATGGACTTCAACACAGGCAGACCATTTTCTGGCAGCCTCCCTGTTTAGCAGAGTCAGTTACAATAAATGAGACAGCTAATCTTTTAGAATTATAGTCGATTTAGCCAAATGTTTTCTTCCAGTTCTATTATATCAGCAGTGAATTTAGGCATCAAAACTTTTGTAGTACTTGAGTATGCAGAATGAAGGAAATAGGTTTCACCAGATGCTGAAACAAATCTACAAGTTACTAACTGTTACTCCATTCTTAAGAAGCTACTGCTTATTGTGTATTTTTCCTGCATATATAGTTTTCAAATATTTACAAAAAAAACCCCAAACAAACAAACAAGAAAATAAACTACATAAAACCATTTAACATTATTACAAAAATTGATGTTTTTTCACTTTTAGAAATACTATCCAGTGAAACTGACAGTTGAATAGTTGAACCAAGATTGCCATTGCTTTATGGATTCCCATATTAAATAAATGATGAAGGATGTCATTCAGTGTTTTCTGATTCCTGTGTCTGGGCTTAGCTCCGTAGAACCTAACACAGCTTGTCCTACCTTTACAGTACTATCACCCATATTCATAAATTTAATTGCTGGATCATGTGAGGCCCACAGTCTGGGATACTGGCTGGTAATAGCCTTGGCATCCAATTTAAAATTAGCAATTGCGCTGCTGCCATTTGCTGGATTATGGCTAAGGTGGTGCCAAGGTTCAGAACTACACAGGATTAGGAGCCTGGTTTATTGATGGCCTTTAGGAACAGGAGGGAAAATGATGGGACATGAACAAATAGCTTCTGATTAGGGGCAGGCTGTTACAGTTCATCACATTTTGGCTAAATCCATGCCTAGGCATATAGGACTGCAACTAATAATATTAGGGTTAACATAAGAATTCAAAACAGAACAGGACAAGGAGTTTGTTTTAGTTCTGCTTCCTGAAAGGCTTACCATAGCTGGAAAGTGACTGTTATCAAATGATTTAAGGTTAGTTTCCAAATATAAAGTTCTCAGTGGGCAACGTTAGGATATGAATTTGGATTTTGCAATAGAAAAAAGCAAAAAACATGAGGAATGGCACTAGCATAATCATATGCTGGCAGCAGTAATTCATAGCTAGTCTTCACTTCATAGGATACCCTGAAAAAACAAGGGGTTTAGTTCTTATTGCAATACCTAATGCCATCTGCAGTCATCATCCTAAAAATGGCTCAGATGAGTATGGCAACCTGTATCGCCAAATATCTTGTTGCTATTTCTGAAGCACAGCTGAGCTGCCATTCAAGTCGAGTTTGAACTAGATTTGGGATTAATAGAATCATAGAATCATAGAATTTTCAAGGTTGGTAAAGACCTCTAAGATCATCAGGTCTAACCATCAACCTAATACCACCATGCCTACTAAACCATGTCCTGAAGTGCCACGTCTACGTGGTTTTTGAACACCTCCAGGGATGGTGATTTCACCACCTCCATTAAGGTTCAGTTTATGTTAGGTGAACAAAGCAAAAAAGATGAGGGCTGAATACCCAGTTGGGCAACTTTTCATTGACATTTCTGGAGCAGATATGGGATACTAGGCTACAGCTGGATAGTAGGTCAGCAACTAGAAACTGAGTAACAGGCAGTGAAGGGCAAAACTGTTGTTGCATCTTGCAGTATTTGTGAGGCAAGATGTAGACTGCAGAAGTACAGGGATGTAGCTCATGATTCATTAAAGTTAGGACCGGATTCATTTAGGCCTCAGTTTTTATGGATGCATATACTCATGCTCCCATAGAGAGGACCATTATTTGCTTATTCTACTACCTACTTGGCCAAATCATAGCACTTGAGTGTTTTGGAGAAACCATCAGAAGAGCAATCCTTTTGATCTCTGCTGTCATGAATATCAACTCAAACCCTACACTGCAACCAAGTCTATATGCTGGTTAGGTAATATATATTCACTCTGCAACTGAACATAAAAACCATTGGCTATGTTTTATTAGTTCTTATCCTACCTATAGGTATTTTGTATGACCTGTCAATCAACCTAGAACTTCATTCATTCCTACTTCCATCCATAACTGAACTCTAACATGAGACCCAACTCTAAACATAGATTTTTTTTTGTACCTTACCATGCTATTAGTAGCAAATTTACCCATTTTGTCAGTGATCCTAAACTTAGCCATCTAGGTTACAGCACTTACAGCACCATTCCTTATTGTCTTCCTATGTCTCTTGCAGGATTTAGCGACTAGGCTTAACCTTATCCTCAGAATTAATCAGGAAGCAATTGTCTTGCTGGCTTCAGCATCTTTGTGTCTTGCAACACTCAGTCATAATGATAAAATTCTTCAGTGCCCACTGTTCTAAACCCCAATTCTTATAATAGGATATAACCTACTATTCCGTAAAACTGTCCTGTGTAGACACAGAATTACTACTCCTGGAGAACCACTACCCTTTCAAACCACATTTAACCTTTAATTCCTTTTTCAGGTCATGCCATAAGAAGCATGAGCTCTTTAAGTTGTCTGACAGCCAAAATTCAGAGTAGAACAAAGTGCTGTCATCAGACTTAAGTGCTGTCATCTGGAATACTACAGCATCCAACTAGGATATATTTATACTCTGTACAGGGCAGTTCAAGGCAGTATCATGTAGAAATACTAGCTCTGGGTGAACTGATATTTGCAGTCTTAGAGCCTGAAACTTCAGGCCATGAAAAAGTTATTTCTGCATTATTTGGGTACTTAAATCTAAGGTACATGACAGTGCCTCCAAGCACATGGCTGGGAGCCATGACCTTGCTTCCGGACTCCAGTACTGTCAGATCATTTGTGTAGAAATGGGTGCCCTGAACAAGGCAGCAAAACAAGTCAAATTTTATAGTAGCTTAGTAGCAAGCGCTAAATTATTTTCTGGCTGCCTGGCAGCTCTTCTCCAAAGCACACCAACTATCAAGCTATGCAGATTTCTGCAATGGAGAGCACGGAAATCACTAGTGAAACTGCTCAGTTTTTTAGAACTAGGAAAACACAGTGGATATGGCTTTGCAAATGAGTGTTTAGGGTGAGAACTGATCAAAGGAATAGAATAGAATAGAATCATTAAGGTTGGAAGTGACCTCAAGGATCATCTAGTCCAACCATCCCCCCACCACCTATTACCCACTAGACCACGTCCCTAAGTACCATATCTAACCTTTCCTTAAACACCCTCAGGGATGGTGACTCCACCACCTCCCTGGGCAACCCGTTCCAATGCCCGATCACCCTTAAAGGAGGGAGACCTGAGCTCCAGTCCCTTCTCTAAAGACTGATAATGTTTTGGTTTTTTTTTTTCCCTACAGTTTTTTCATATATAAGCTGTTGGGACAAACAGCAGGACTCCTATCTTCCTCTTATCAAGAAGAGTGTGAGGTTAGAGAGACATGCACAAACTACTTCCTTCTACACTTGAACGAAGCCAGTGCACATCTTTCTTTACTAACAGCATTGATATTGCTAGTTCTCCAAATACTGGTAGATTTTCAATGAAATCCACTATGCAGAATCAGTTAAACAAGCTAAATAGCTCTGCTAACAGTCCCCAAAAGAGAAAGAGTATATAACATATCCTTATGCTTATATAGGGAATACAGAAAATAGTGAAACTGTGCATCGTGTTCAGTCACAGACAAAATCCAGTTCACAGCTATGGTTTTCATTAAGTGCAAGCAGCTGATTTATGTAAGTTGCCCTGGAAAATTCTGGTAAGACTGGGGAGGACAACGGGTATGGGTTGGGATCCAAAGTGAATGACAAGCATGACCAATTGAGAGCATAGACACACCTTGTAGAGGTCAGGATGCGACAGATGTGAGTTGCCCACTGTGTTTAAAGAAACATGACCTTATGCAAGTAAACAAGGTTAGAGGCAAGAGTATGCCAGACTTCAGAGTCCGCCTTTTATTCCAGTGGAACAACTGAAGTCAATAGGTTTGAATCATATGCTAAAAAGCAGGTACTATATGCATGTATTTTACTGATTTATGACCTCTACTTTTTAAATGGGAAGCCAAATCAGTCAAAGCACCAAAAGAACTGAGGGGAAAAGAAAGAAAATCAGTGATTGCCTGCATGCCTCCCTTTCTTGTCCATCAATGCAGCTCTGAAACTTGTGACCTAGACATTATAAAAATTATACTCAGGCTTGGGTTTATGCACATTAGTCACACCGAAGACAATGGAATTTTGTTTGAGTAGTTCCAGTACTATTTAAGAGACCGATGTGTAAAAATGACTGCAAGACCAAAGTCAGGGAAAGCCATTTATTTTCACGCTTCTGTTTCTTCCCCTGCAGAGAAGAGGAAAATACAAAAGGCAGATTAGAAAGTAACTTGGGAAAGCAGGTTTTTCAGTCTTAGCAATGAATTAGTTGAAATAATTATGGCAAATTCCATGTTGCTAATGCCGACATTCAAAAGCAAAAGATATTATTGTGCTCCTGATGTCAGGTTAAAAATAACTGATATAAGCTTCAAGTGAACACAAATACATTGCCCTCAGTAGTGGTGTTCCAGAAGATTAACATGGAGACTTTGATTCTACAAGGACCTGTATTTTTTTTCATTTATGAGAACAAGCAGTTGAAGTAAATATACTGAAATGAGGTGCAATATTTGCTTAGAACTTTGCCTTGTTTGATAGGAGACAATATAATAATCATAAAGAGTGTTAAATCAAAGGAATGTGAAGATACATTTTAACTGGGTACACTGCAAAAGGAACAACATTATGAAATAAAGAGATCGTGGATTTCCTATCAGTGAGTGATGTTGTGTGAGTAACAAATATAGAAACAGTTGCACTTTACAGGGCAACACAAAACAATAACATCCTGTGTGATTCTGTGATTCTGTGATCCTAAACAACAGGATTCTGATGATTAAGTTAGATAGCAGACTTAAAGATCCTGATCTTACTGAAGATTCCTAGTCCATTTCTGCTATGAAGTTGGAAGAAAAAAAAATGGATATTCTCTCTCTCCTTGGTAAATGGAATTCTGTAAAACTCACGCCTTTGATACAAAGAGACATCCACTGAGATCACGGTGAAAAAACCAATCTCTCCCCAGTTTTTGACCTATGTTGAGAGGCATATGGATCCAAAAGATAGAGTACAAAACAGGGATATTGCAAGCTCAAATTCTGTTCCAAGCTCTCACATAAATTTTCTGGATGACTTTGGATAACTCACACCACATGCCTTTCATTCTCTTATGAGCAGTTTGCCTGTTGTGTGTAGTTAGATAGCAGTCCCTGTGAGTCAAAGGCTTTTATTGTGTCGTTGTATAGCACACAGCACAATAGTGTCAGGGCTTAAATTAAAGTCTCTAGGTATGATAAATAAGCATAAGTATGTTCAGCAAAAATAAGATAAACAACACACAAGATTGTACACAACAGTATAATCAAACAAAGCAAATGGACTGTTTGGATTTGACACTATCTGGGTATTAAACGTAACACTGACCAGAGGTACATAGCACAGCTTTGATCCTTGGTATTGACACCAAAATGAAGCTAGAGGGCAAGTTTAGGATTTTCGTAAGACAAGTTCTGCCTTGCAAAACATAATTGAATCTGTTGTAGCAATTACTCTTAAATGGAGAGTCACAATTTTCCCTTTCATAATTGTGTTACAGGGTTTGAAAGAGATTTGAATAACAATGAACCTAATTGTCCTTTCACACAAGTTAAAGTTCACACTAAAACTGATAGAGTTACATGAGTGAAATCTGAAAACTCAGGCCATGTGAGATATGGCAGCTCCAGCAGTTAGTTATTAGCTGCTACTCCTCCTCTTACACATGCCTGGTTTATTATAAAAACAATGGGGAGACCACTCTGCACACAGCACAAGAATAAGCTTGAACTTTGTTGAAGACAGCTTCATTGCATCAGAGGAGTAAAACTCTTAGTCTTCTTTAGTCATTGTTAGTTATCTTTGAGATTTGCTGGGCTCTAGTTAGCCAGCACTTGGAGATAAGAATCTGACCTTGTTCTTCCCCCTTGGAAGGAAGTCTATACAATGAATAGCAGATCTGAAGAGTTTGTGGAAGGTGTGTTCCTGAAGAGAAATAGTGCACCGTGCTTAATTTTCCTGAGTAGGTTTCTTGCTCATTTATAATGTCCTGTTATCCCTCAAAAGACGTAACAAAGACAGGAATAACTGAAGGCAGGTTATCACTTCAGAGTAAGAAAAGAATTACCAGGAAGTGTTACTCACCACTGCTCAGGGTTCTGGATGTTTGCAGGGACTCTCGTAAGTCAAAGACAAGTTGTTCAAGCATGGGCATCAACATTTAACCAAAGTGGACTACGTTGTGGCTTCTCCAGAACGCATTCCTACAAGCTTCGTCATCACTTCTCTTTTGCTCAGATTTGCAAGAAGGTATTTATCCTACAGAGACAGATCTTTTTCAAGCACAGAGCCACCCCAGTAATGGCAGTGCATGTATCTTTGGTTTAAAACAGGAAGGATAGCAGGGAAATGTTTGCTTGATGATGTTCAAGATCATGTCACCTGTTTCATTTACTGGAAGAATGTAGATGTTGTCTAGGACCAGGGGACAAGCAATCATTGTGAAATTTCATAATGAAAACATCTGTCAGGAAAGAAGCAGTTTCTCATTACTATTCTTCAGATGTGCCCATCCAGAAAAGATTAAAATAATTTGTGAGCACCGCATGTTTTAGTTATTGCTATAACTAAGTATATCCAAATCACTTACACTTAAATATATTTTCAATGATAGTGAAATACTTTTAATTCCATCAATAAGTAACCCAGAAAAATAGTCAAGAGTAGGTACTAAAGTTAGGGGGGTTTTCCCATATCTGGCTAATGACCTGGCTAAGAATTCTGTGAGTTCGAGGGAGGTTAGGAGAAGGAAGCTGCTTTACAGAAAAAGACCTGTAGGTCCTGGGTGTTCATCAAGCTGAACATGAGCCAGCAACGTGCCCTTGTGGTAAAGAAGGCCAACGGCATCCTGGGCTACATTAGCAGGAGCATTGCCAGCAGGACAAGGGAGGTGATCTTTCCTCGCTGCTCTGCACTGGTGAGGCCACACCTGCAGTACTGTATCTGGTTCTGGGCTCCCCAGTATGAGAGAGATATGGAGCTACTGGAGAGTCAAGCAAAGGGCCATGAAGATGGTTAAGGGACTGGAGCACCTCTCCTATGAGGAATGGCTGAGAGAGCTGGGCCTGTTCAGCCTGGAGAAGAGAAGGTTTGACGGAGAGGGGAGCTCATCAGTGTGTACAAATATCTGAAGGAAGAGTGCAAAGAAGATGGAGCCAGACTCTTCTCAGTGCTGCCCAGTGACAGGTCAAGAGTCAATGGGCACAAACTGAAACACGGGAGGTTCCATCTGAATGTCAGGAAATGCTTCTTTTACTGTGAGGGAAACCAAGCACTGGCGCGGGTTGCCCAGGGAGCTGGTGGAGTCTCCCTCCTTGGAGATCTTCAAAAGACATCTGGGCATGGTCCTGGGCAGCCTGCTCTAGATGGCCCTGCTTGAGCAGGGGGTTGCACCAGGTGACCTCTAGAGGTCCCTTCCAACCTCAACTGTTCTGTAATTCTGTGATTCTGTGAGTGCTCTGAATCACTGATGCTGATGTTTGGTAACTCTTGGAACACTGGCAAAATTCTAGACAATGGAAGAAAATTTATGCTATGACAATATTAAAAACACCTATTAGGGACTATCAGTCTGACATCAGTCTTGGCCAAGAGACTAGAATGGCTGGAAATGACCCTGTTAGTGAGGAATTACAGATGACAATGCAATTAAAGCTAAGCAGCATGGGTACAAACAATGGATATTTTCATTAACTTGATTGTTTAATTGCATTACATTTTGGGATGCAAATACACCCCCCAAAAAAGAAAATGTTGACTTGATAAATTGCTTTGTGACATTTAAAAAAAAAAAACAAAAAACCAAGCCACCAAACTTTGACAGAATTAAAATTATGTGTATAGAAACTTCTCATTTAAACCAGGATACAGCAGTTAAATTTATAATTACATTCTTCCCTCGCTTTGAACTATAAACTCTGAACCTAAGAGAAGATATAAAATCACTAATAAGATTTACAGGTGAGATTGGAGAGCTGGAAAGAATTAAAAGGACAGATTACTGACAAAAGTCAAACCAGGTTACTGGGTAAACTGTCCATAAGTGGGGAGAAAAAAGTAAGCAATCAAATAAACAGCCAATATTCACCAAGAGAATATGGGATGTTTTACTTATGGGACAGGAGACTATGTACTATGTCTTAAAAAGACTATGTCCTGCACTGTATGGTCAGATCAATATGAGCATGCTCTTTGTGAGGCTGTGACCAAGAGCAGCAAGGAAATGAGGCATATACAGCTTGGAACTCAAGATTGCTTAGGTTAAAACATTGCTGCTTTTTTATCCATGCTAATGCCATTGGAGTCATGTCCCATTCTAATGGCTAAGCCTCAAGAAGAGGAAGAAATAAATTACAGAAGATTTAGAGAAAATAAATCACATGGATAACTGAGATGTGGAAAATGTTCCTTACAAAGGAGGACTTTCAACTGCTTCCAAAAAATAGATGAACTTAACTTAAAATGAGCATAAATCTCTCTGCATTACATGGTGGTAAAAATGTCACCCTATCTCTGAGATAAGTGTCTTCAATCGTGTAAAGTCTAGCTGAATGCTGATGCTTAAGGATAGCATCAACTACATTTAATTAGGCTTTATGTTTCTCTAATTCTCCAGCCCACCTTTTCAAGAAAAAAACCTGCTCGAGATCTTCTTACGACCTCCCAGTGGCTGATGACTCACACAGTAAAAGAACTTTGTGCAGCAGAAACATAATATATGCAGATAGCTTTTTCAGGTACCTCAGAGACCCCCTCTGGCTCATCTTACTCATTCAAAGCACGTATCTGAAACTATACGCTTTGAATTACAACTTTCTTCCCTTCAGAATGAAAATATTACTAATTACACAATGGAAGTGCTGACATTTGGCCTCTCTAAATTGTTCATAACTTTAAACGTCACCAACCTCTCATGAATTTGTCTAAAACTGCTGCTTATCTCTATTTTTCTGTGTTCCTTTTTCAGTTGTTGTAGCAATGCTCCGGTCATGACTTCAGGCAGGAAATATCCATGAGGATTTGCTGAATGCTAATAAGATCATCACACAGACAGTAAATTTCTTTAGTAATAACAAATGTGGAATGAAGTACAGCTAATAAGGACTGGTATTGCGGCTGAACCATTCTAGTTTATGTCTTTTACAATGTTCCTTGAAGCATCAGACATTCAAACTGTAAATGACACAAGCAAACAGTAACAAGTTCTTTTGTGTAGATAGCAGTGAACAGCCCCACCGCCAATACTGTTGTAATCCAGCAATATACCTTTGAAGTTAACAAAAGAAACAACCGCCGAGATTAAACGATTAGCCAAAATCTGTATATGATAAGAAAAGATGAGTGAAGAATCTATGGCTTTGATTCACAGCTGTGCAGCTAAATCCACCTAATATCAAGAGCTTCAGTCAGGATCACATTCCCAATACAGCCTTTGGCTATACGTCTGAGTGAAGCCAGAGAGAAAGTTAAAAGGTCAACACCATACCTCAAAACCTCAGTGTAAATGCAGTCATCACTTAATGATGCCAAGCAAGATCCTTTAGAGCCAATGATTTAGCCAAGGCATTCTGAAACTATAACCTCACAAAAGGCATGATCCAAGTGTGTGAACCCATGGTCACTAAACAAAAAGCTCTAATTCAGCCAAACTTCAGCCTCCCTTGACTAATGTTTTAGACAGTGTTGCGACAGTTCCTCCAAATTCTTGCAATTTTGTCAGATCATTTGCTTCCTTCAGTAGCAGTCATACGTGGCTGGTTCTGACAGACAGGCTTGAGATAAATGCACAAACTTAATTCATCATCAAGGAAGTGGTGGAGTCACCATCCCTAGAGGTATTTAAAAGACATGCACTTTGTGGCTCTTAGGGGCATGGTTTAGCGGTGGATTTTTGGACTCGATCATCTTAAAGGTCTTTTCCAACCTAAATGATTCTATGATCTTAAATCAATTGTACTTATTTATCCCAGTGCAAAGTGAAGTAGATGATAATGTTCTGATTGAATAGCACTTTTTAAAATTGCCTACCATAGATATAAATGAGAATGTATGCTGACTGTAGCTTTATTGGTAAAATCAAGTTACTTTAGAGAATGAATTAGTATGGATTCTTATTTAAAATACAGTGGTTGCTACCATATCATAAAGAGAAATGTCCATTTGCATATGTCTCAAGCTGTTAATGCATTCGATTTCTTCTTAGCACTGCAGTATATCAGAGACAACTTCTAAGTTTGTAAACACCAACAAATTAATGTCAGTCCCTCACATAGGAGTATTTTCAGATTAGCCATGAGTTGCATCTATTTTCCACAGAGATATTAAAACATTGTTTAGAAACAGTCTCTTGGAAGGGAAATGTATTTATCACTTTCCATAGGATGACAGCCATTGATCTCAGATTGTTGCTTTGTGTTGCATTCTTTGAATTTAAACCAGTGATGTTTGGAACTAAATTGTCTTTGCATATGCAGACAGCAGAAAAATGCCAGCCTGTATCTAAATTATATTAAATTCTGTTAATGGTAATCATTGCTTAAAAGGTATGCACCCATTCCATGTTTTGTAGCAAACCATGCTACGTTTGTAGCTTTTCATAATGGCTTATGAACCTTTCTTCAGCAGTGATGAAAAACTCCACCAGCCTTGTCACTGTCACTTGGTTCAGCAGCTTCTCTGTAATCAGCTTTGACTGGGCCCTTCCTCAAACTGTTCAGCTAGGTCCCACCTCAAGCTTTAACAGGTCTTGTTTCATAATATCTCTGAGACAAAGTCTTTCCACTTCTGCACCGTCCACCCAGGCCTTCTTCATCTTCTGTTTTACCCACTGCTGCCTCCTCTTTTATGGCTTTCATAAATGTATTTTACTCCACTGTCGTGGTTCGGCCCCAGCCCCAGCCGAGCCCCACGCAGCCGCTCGCTCACCGCCCCGGCAGCAAAACACGGGGCAGAATGAGGCAACAAAAGGGCAAATGGCTTCGAGTTGAGATAACGGCCGTTTAATGGGCCGACAAAGGGAGAGGGGAAATGACAATAGGGCTGCAATAATTATCCCGGGATGTAAACAACCGCGGTAACAAACGCAGTACTTTACCGACCGACGACCCGACAGACCAGACGGACCAGAGGCGCAGCCCACAGCGAGACCGTCCCGGAGCAGCCCCGGGCCCCTCCCGGCCAGTCCCTTTATAGGGGCGTGACGTCACGTGGTGTGGAATAGCGGCCGGCCCGGCCCGGCTCACCTCGCCCGGGCCTGAGCATTAACCCCGGCCTGGCCAGAGCCAGGACATCCACTCTTGTGCACTCAAATTATTGAGGGAAGCTCATTCCCTGTCTTCCTGCTGGTTCCTCCTCCTTCACCAGACTAAAGAACTCTATTTCCCTTTTGAGTGGCAGAGGATGAATCTCCATGCTACTCACTTCCACCATGAAACATAGACTTCTGCCACTAACAACAGTCCGTTTGTTAAATTGTCATACAAGCAGCTGAAAACTTTCTACCATGCCCCAATATTATGTGTGTAAAGAGATCTTCAAACATAGATGTCAAAGGCCTGAGAACATCTCCCCTCTGGGAGGTCCAGCTCCCAGGGCTAAGGGCCAATTTAGAGCTGGTGCAGCAGAGCGTGGCCACCTTCCTCTGGTGCCCTTGGAGGAAAGCTCCCAGGAAGCACTTTGGCTTGATTGGAAGCTGAAGCTGTACCAATATATCACCTGAGCTACTTGTTGCTCCTGCTGCATCACAGCCATATATGTGGCTGGCCATGAATCCCATTGATCTGGCCTCGGATCCACAGACTGATTTTCTGGCCTGGCTTCAGCCTGACCCTGTCACCATCCTGAAGTGGTGTATGACCCTGGTTGCCTTCACCAGGCCTGATCCTGGTCCCCACCTGTGAGCTGATGGCCCGTCCTGGCCTCATCCGTTTCCCAGGGAGGTGCCTGATGCCTAGGGCTGGGGGTGCCCCTGCCAGCCCCCTGGCTTAGTACGCTCATAGCGCTTCCTGTGGACCAGTACACAGTTGCGTGTTGCCATTCTCTTAGCTTCTCTTAGCTGTTTGTAGGGAGCCATGTAAGTGAAGGTATTAACTCATGGCATATTCAGTCATTGGGAAATACTATTGGCACTAGAGAAGTCAGTAGCTTAGAAACTCAGTATTAATCACTCTTATCTGGAAACCTGGGGATGAAGTGCTGAATTATTTTACTCTAAATTAAGTCACTGCTCTGAAATGATTTATTTTATTTTAGTCTCTCCACAAGCTATATGGTTTTGAAAAAACAAACAGGAAATAGAAGGAAGTTGAACATTCTGCATTTTGAAGTCTTGATATGATTTGGCAATATTTAATGCTTCTCATGCGGAACTAGAGACCCTTTTTTAAATCACGGTTGGCTGTACAGTGAACAAGAGTCTCTCAGTCTGGGAAGACAATTTAACTCTACAGTCTGAAGTATTTGGTATCTCTGAAAATTCAATATTTTCTTTGCATATACTTCCTACAAAATTAGGTCAAATTCTAATATAATTTTTGAAGTGTGAGTCAGAGTAACTTCATTGACTTCAGACTGGAGACCTGGAGAGTTCTAGTACTTACATAATTTCATATTTTCTACTGTCATCAAGATGGCAGCCTTCCCAAAATTTGTAAGGATGACAAAATTATATCCCCAGTTACTTGCCCCAAAATGATATTGATTAGTTTAATAGCTTTTGGCACTATGCCCAGAATTGTCTTTAATAAATAATTTTCCTCCTCTCTAAAGATTTTTTTTCTGTCTTGAATTTACATAGTTTTTATAACAAGTCTCTTTGATTAAAAGCACTATTAAGTATGGTTAAGAATGAATGGAACCAAATTTGAGCAATTCATCATTTTCAATTCCACAAGCCAATATTGGTAAGTATAGAATAGCTCTGGCTGTCCTTCATTGAGATATGGGTAATTTTTCAAAGCATAATACCTGTCCAACCTGGAAACCAGCCACAGGATGTCTTATAAAAATTCCATTCACCAACATTGTCGGAGCTATGATGCTCCGAAAGAGTCTGCAGAGGTTGTTGACTGGTCTCTGTAGAGTTTAGAGCTCTTCCAGACTGTAAATGAGAAGTTTAACTTGTAGGTCAAGATAGATGGTTTAATAAGTGAAAGGGAAAAAAAAGAGAAAAACCCAATGTGATACAAAAGCACTCACCACCTGCAGACCCATGCCCAGAGAGTCACCAGGCAACAACTATTTTGGAAAAACTCCCCTCTTTTTGCTACTGAGCATCATCTTATATGGTCTGGAAAATCCCTTTGGTCAGTTGATGTCAGCTGCCCTGGGGCTATGCCCCTTCCCAACCCCTTGTCCACCCCCAGCCTGCTCCCTGGGATGGCAGAGCGAGAAGCAGAGAAAGCCTTGGGACTGCACAGCAATAGGTAAAACTCTGTTTTGGACAGTCATCTAGAACACAGCACCAAATGGGATGCTGTGAAGAAAATTATCTCCCTCTCAGCCAAATCCAGCACAGTGCCTTTCAAGAAATAGTTGTATGTCCGCTTTCCTGAACAGCCCCTAGCGCAGAAGTTATTTCAGTCCACTGTCAATGGCGTGGTTTGTTTGGCTTAACACACTGAGGGTATTTCCCTGCCCAGAACCAGGTGTCTTTTGGTGACAGTCTGCTTAAGTATAGTCTTAAAATTCCAGTTTGTGGGAGTAAACTTTCAGACAGATAAAAGAGGATTCTTTAATATTGCAGAATAGAAAGAAAATAGACGCAGAGGTCATCGAAGTACTGATAAATATGACAAGTACTACTCCCTGTCCTGTTGCTCTCTCTTTTCACTGAAGAATTGCAGGATAGTGGGATCATGCTCATTTGCAAGCACAACTTGACTAAAAATAGCTCCTTCCTCCAAGAAAGTAGATGTGTATGCTATCTTCTATACGCTTAAATAAAACAAAGCCAGTAAACGGTTCACTGGACTTGAAGCCAAGTGGCATGTGCTGCATCCCCACTGATTACCATCTGACCCACATTCTCCTCTGGGTTCTACATGGAGTTTGATTTTCACTTCTCAGAGGCAGTGCCACCATACCTCAGAGAGGTGTTTTTGTACGATGAGACAAAATGTGTCTCTTCTTGCTTCTCTGAGTGTGACACGAGGGCAGGTAGGAGGATCTGAGCATGCAAAGCTTGCTGGGCAGTGCTGAAGGACAGTGAAGGGACAAAGTAAGTAAGCCTAGTGCAGCACAACATATTGGAAATGGTCTCTGGCACATGCTTGTCCCTGGACTGCTCCTGGGCATAGTCTCAGAGAGCGCTAATTGGCACAGACCAAAATGGTGTCAGGAGCTAAGCAAGCGAGAAGCAATATTGATACATTACCCAATCTCATGTCTTAACCCAGATCTATTTCAGAACACATACACAGCCACAGGGGTTGAAAATGACCTTTTGCACCACAGCACACAAATAAAGGTGGCCATGGTCCTACAGATATGGACTTATATTGCCGTTTAAGATACAGCTTCCCCAGACCGCTATAGTTCCATGGCGAACCAACCATTGGCAAGCAACTGCTTTGTTGCTGCTGATGAAGGGTTATATTGCTGTTGCCAACTGGCAACTCTTATTTTAAGAATGGTTTCCAGATAAAGTACATTTTCAGCTGTAGCATCAGAACTCAATGCATATAGCTTGTGCTCAGACAAGAGCCAAGAGGCATGGTAACCAAAAGGAGTACTATGTCATGGATTTGGGAAACCACATGAACACCACTGCAAAGCATTGGCAAGTTGCAGCACAGGATTCTCAGAATATCCAGCACTCATATTCTTTGGCTTTGCCAATGATGAAGCAATCATGAGGATGCTTTTGACCACCTCTGTTTTGGGACTTTGTGTCTTTTCTTTCCCAGCTGATGGCAAAACCCTGCTCCCAAACCACATGACTGCAAAGAAATTCAACTATGCTTTCAGCATTTGGTGCTGAAACACCTGTTGAGAAGCTGAAGAAAAGGTGACACTCGATTCTGAAGCACAGAATGCAAATATTACAGACATTGCACAGAACTGAAAGTTCCCACCAGGATACCAGGATACCACATCTGTAAAACTAAAGAGAAGCATTTTGCATGTGAAGTTTGCTGTTGTTGAAGGACTCATTCACCAGTGTACACAAGTGCCCTCTCCCAAGCAATCTGGGGTTAGGGTCAAGGAAAATTAAGATGCTGTACAAGTTAACATCTACACCATATGTGATGGTCGTAATGAGTAATCAATTGCTAATGCTTGCACTGTTTATGGATTGTGAAATACCTTGGGACACGTTTTAATTATATGTTACAGGGTATTGAAATGCCTGTTGTACTTATTTTTTTAGACTCCTGATGTGAATGGACCGCCAGTCTGCAAGGGTTACAGTATGCCAAATTAATTTTATAGATTGTGTTGGTAAAGGTCGATTCATTTAGCAAATAAAATATCAGTTAATTGTATCTCTATGCTTGCTCATTAGGGACACGGTGCCATTTAATCGCTTCATGTAAATTGCTTGAGCTTTTGTATGTGTCTGCACATTTTAATAAAAACTTTTTGCAGATCAGTGGCTTCTTTCTTGCATTTAAAACACTGAGAATGTGTGCTTCAACATGGTCACTTAGAAGACAACTAACAAGTAAATGTACCTCAATCGCTAAATGAGGTTCAACTCAAAAATGGATGCGAAGGCATCTTCAGTAGGAAGAGGGAAGGATTTCCTGGTAGATCTCTACTGAATTCAGTAAAAAGGGAAATTTTGTGGTTTGCCAGGTGCGTTTGGCTTGATTATTCTGCATCTCTTTCCCAACACTGGATTTTCGGCATCACCCACCCGAAGGTGGTCACTCCCTGCATAAAAAGAAACTGGAAAAGCACAACACAAGCACTACATGCAGTACTGCTTCATAAATGTAACAACCTGAATGCATTGTAGGCCAGTTAGGAGTTCTTGCCCAAGATCAGATGCTGGGAGTGCTGTCAATCACATCTTCAAATTGCACAAATAGGCTTTGCTGGACTGCTGGTTAGTGTCTTTGTCTTTCATGATCGTTCATTTGGCACTGCTACCCAAAACTATGAATGCCCTGCTTAGTGAGATTGCTTTATGAAGATTAATTGTTGTGTTACAGAAGCAAAATTATGGTGCTTGGCCTATTCTCTTCATCTGCTCACCAAAACATAGCTATCCTTCTGTGTGCAATTATCCACATAGGAACACATCCTTAGCTTCCTGTACCAGGTGTTAGCTGGCCATCAGGGATCAGCAGGTCTCTGCTGGTACTGTGTGGGAAAAATGAGGGGTTAAATGCTGAACAAGACTTTCTAAAATGCCATCCATCTTCCAGGAAGTAGATGGACAGATGGGCAGAAGACACAGAATTAAGGAGCTGTAGGGGTAACAGAGGCTGGGGTCATCTGTACTCGAGGCTGTCACTTGCATCTTCACAACAATCTCATTGCAACTGAACAGGTAGAGAGGCCAGAAGTAAGATGACATGTACTTAAGGCCTGAGGGAAAAGCCTCAGAACAGAGCCCGAAACATCGTTGCTTTATTATTGGCATACTTTGAATACAGGCTATTCGTGTGAGTACTGAATTTGAAAAGGAAAAATAACCTCAAAGAACCTTACAGATAAATTCTATAGAGAAGCAGCTATAGCAGCTCCCAGGTCTCTGGCCATCTTAGTTTGATGGTGGTGGAGAGATGCATGCTGTCAAAGATTATGTATTTTAAATAGAAGAACTGTAACCCGTATGATGTTGAAAATATTTATTACTCTCTTTGTGGTAAATAATTTCAATTCCCTCCTGATTTGGTAAATGTTATTGTATCTACAGTTCTGAGAAGTAAAACTGGAATGAAGTTCCCTTTAGTTAAGATAGGGCATCTCTCCATCCTAGTCTGTTGTTAGTAGTCACCTACATACAGGAAGAGCGTCACAGGAGCAAGGTACTTTGGAGTGGAGACCCCTAATTTGTATTTGTTAAAGTAACTTGGTGGTAAAGAGCCAACACAAGGTAAAACTCCAATAGTTACACCGCTGTAAAGCGACTGTGAGCAAGAGCAGTGTTGGTACAGCTGCTGCTCTGTATCTCATGCTGCTGTGAGGGCCCCAAATCAGAGCTGATCCTCAGTTGCACTGCCTCCAAATTTAGTGCGGCATTGCAACTGTTCTAGTATCTCACAGACAGAAAGGGGATGACTAATTCAAGAACCTTCTTTTATTAATGACCCAGATATTTAATCAGCAGCTGTTTACTTCATCCACCTTTCAGCTATTTAAAGATATTCTCCTTGCTTATTTTTGAAGTTTCTTGTTTACCCCTCATTGCGTGTGTGATGAATTTTGACATACAGTGCTAATTTAATTTTGTTTTTCAAATCTATGGCATGACAACAGATCTTAAAGATGTTTTTCGTTGTATTTTTATGTTCTCATAGCTGAGAGATAATCAGCTAGATTCTTCCAGAAGCTCTGGAGGTTGTAGTACTGTCAGTAGAAAGAAGATGGAGCACTGCTGCGTCCCAAAGCACGCAGAATCTGCGCATGGGCTATACCATGACAGTCTATAAATAGCAGCTGCATGAGGCAGCATGATAATCCCTCCACCTCACTCTCCTGACGTGAATTGCCTTGTTAGGAGCTTGAAGCATAGCCATGATATCATCATATAGCACTGTGTGTATACCAAGACGTCTTAATAAAGTTTAGACTATGGCAGTCACTGGGGGCAAGAAGGCCTTCAGCTGGTGGTTTAACTGCATTTATTTGGTGAGGAGTCATGAATTATTGCTGCTGTGAAGCATGAATATTTTATGGGTGGCGGTATTTGTTAATAAATGAGTGTTTGGAAGATTTGGAGTAGCAAGGGGAGAGTTAATATCAGGCTCTGTAGTGCTGAAACACAAATCATGTATTTCTTGACATAAATAGATAGGATAACACTAACTTTCCCTGGTGGAATGAATCTTATTGACAGTACGGTTCTTCTGCTGGTATTCATTATGCTCTGGGATGAAAAAGTAACTGGTTTGTTTTTTAAAAAACTTGCTATCTGAAAACCAGGTATTTTGCTCATTATACCAAATTACCAGTTATGTAGATGAATAACAGATTTTAATATTGCTGACATCCGAAGTATGTTAATGAGACGTACATCAGCAGTACCATTACAACAGGAGTACAACATTTGTTTGCTCCTCTCTCACATGGCAGCAGAATATGCTTGAACACAGAAGTATTTTTCCATTTTAGAAGAATGCATTCAAGCATTAACCTTCAGGGTATCAGTCATTATCTGTGATTAATGACCAACTGGTAATAAACAGCCCAAAGCAAAGATAAAATTAATGCTGTAGCCAAACATCAGCAGATAAAATTTGGCTGAGAAGCTGTGTTTCTAAATCAACTGTCACCTAAAATGTCACATAATCCATGTCATATTATGAAGTAGATGTTTTGCTCAAAAGAGGATAAGTATGCTATGTTGTTGAACTGGAACTGAGCTTCACCCATGAGGACTTTTTTCTTATGCTGACAAGTAGCTGGCCTGCTGGTGACCCTATGCTGAAGTGTTTTCTTTTTTCTGTGGATGACAGTTCAGACACTGGGCATTCCTGAAAGGCAGAAAGAAACCTAGGACGAAAAGCCCTTGTTCTACCTTATTTGTTTATATGACAGTTTAAATGGAATAAGCATGCTAATGCAGAATACTGCCACGTTTTTCCCAAGGAAACAGGGAGCAGGAAAGTAAATTTCACGTGACTTTACTGTTACAGTTTCCCCAAGAAGCAGTCTAGAGGGAGCAGGCTGACGCAACTGAAGAACATGCAAGGTTTCTGAAATCCTGCATTTGACACTATTTCTCTTTCTTCCTTCTCTAAATCTTAACTAATACATTTGATTTCCTTTCTGTGGGCAGAGAACACAGAAGATCACTTTCTTAGGTACAGAAGGGAAGCTGCCAATACTTTAGGTGATGTGACTGATACTAGGATTTTAGAAAATCATCTTCAAAATCTAAGAAATGTAAGGGTTGTTTTTTTCCAGAGCTCCTCATTTATATGAATGCCACCATCAAAGAATGCACACAATAAATCACATACATGCAGGCTGACATGACAGGAAGGTCATTAAGCTGGGTTACTGCCTAGAAATGAGTTCCAGCAGCACTTGTTACAAGCTACTGCCTGAGCCGCACAGTGCTCGTGTGAGCTATTTGTTCTGAAGAGAGTAAGAAAAGGTGCTATGAGGAGTGTCTGGCATTCAGAATCAGCAGCCTTTTGCCCTCCTGTTCGAACCTTCTTGGAGGTATTTGGGTTAAAGTTTCTGAATTATTTCCACAATCACAGAGATGCCTAACGTTTTCTTCTAAGATAATAGGCGTGGTCCATATCGGTAACATCATTCCAGGGGCCACAAATTAAATAAGGCACGGTTGGACTAGAGGAGCCTTGAGGACTCTTCCAACCTTCATGATTCTATGTTGCCAACAAAGCCTATGTTGTAGTATGAGACATAGTGTGAAAGATATTGCTGTGGCTGTGTTTTCGAAACAGGAATGTC
This sequence comes from Psophia crepitans, assembly GCA_013399095.1. Taxonomy (NCBI): domain Eukaryota; kingdom Metazoa; phylum Chordata; class Aves; order Gruiformes; family Psophiidae; genus Psophia; species Psophia crepitans. The sequence continues at coordinate 1,182,222 of VWZZ01001702.1, forward strand.
TATACCAGTGCAGCACTTCCTCACGGGTAGTTAAACTTTGTGTGCTACTATTCAGCAAAGTTAATTTGTATGGTTTGAACTACCAATCAATAATTTTTCCATTAACTTTGCAGTGATGAAAGGTACTGGAGTGAAACTATTCATATATTCAATAGCTAATTCCCAAATAATAGTTTTGGAAACGATTTGGGCTGACATTATTTATCATCCATGAGAAAGGTTTATGTTTCCAATATTTTAGGTTGCCTATAGAAGTTAAAAAGCAAGTCCCTTAACCTTTAATGCATATTCAGCCACACTAGTTTCTATACTGGCACTGAGTCTTTTCTTTGCTATGCTTCTCATCTGCCTGGATGTTCTCATTATCTTTTCTGATTTTTCCTTACTGGTGAAGGTGTAGATTTTGGTTATGTGTGGACCAGAGTAAAAACGCTTATTACCTACAAGTAACTGGAGCAAAAGCATAAGCATGGCATTTCTCAGATTCCTGAAAAGAGAACAGATAAATGCCTCTTAGAAGAGATTTAAGATCTGATGCTGGATTCGTTGTCCAAATCTTCCACTGACTTCAGTGAGAGTTTGAGGACTCTAAGAAAAAATACATGAACAGTCCTAAAGTCACAGATTATCTCCAGGTTGTCAGTTTATGATGGTTTATTCATGAAAGACTTTCCTTTTCTTTCTGGCTGCTAATTTTGCTCCACCAAAGAGAACAAGAAGTCCCACTTATCCAAGACATAGAAGTTTCTTTATCCCATGTAGATGCAACATTTAAAACCCAAACCAACAAATCTTAACCCATTCCCATGCTCAGGTACAGGGGACAAGCAAGACTCATCTCCACTGATCCAAAAAAGGGATATTGACACATCCCTCTCTTTACCCAAACATGGACCATGTGGTCCTGTCTTTTTTTTTTTTAACTTTTCCCCTGAGTATATGAACTAAGAGAATCACCCTCAGCAAAATACAGCCCGTCTTAAGACACTACAAATGGTGGCTGTCCCTACAGTGTCAAGTACTGGGACAGTCCTTTAACTCCTACCCAAATGGTTAGCTCATTCCTGAAGGCTAAAAATTCCAAACTTTCCCAGACTTGGTAAAATCTAATCATATTTCAGAATTGGGATTGAACCCTAAGGGAAGAATGAATCCAATTGTAAAGATGCACCACTAATTTTCAAGTTGCACCAATTGTAAAGGTCTTTTACCAAAATCAATTTCTGTAACGTGAAAGAAAAAACCCAGTTGTCGAACTAATAGCCTTTTCCCTGGATTTTAACTGAATCTGAACTTCCATTTAATATATGCTATTATAAATGGCCAGTCCCACATCTCAGACAAAATTACTTACGGCATAACAATGCATAATACATAAAGGAAAAAAAGGGGGGGGGGAAGGGAGGGGGGTAGGGAATAGAAAGCCACTTAATTCGTCTAAGTTCAGGATCAGTTTTACTGCACAGCAGAATTCAAAATTAATTTGATGTGCTGATTCTCCTGTGGATTTCCTGCTTCATTACTGAACAGCCTTACCAAGACTGAAAATTATTACTATGCTTTAGTAAGCTTCCGTAACTGCCTGGCTTTTTCCAGTGAGTTGAGAAGACTTAGGGTAAATGGAATGCTTATGCAATTAATAAAAGAAATGCAACACCTTCTCCATGGATAGATCTGAGTCCTGTGTTTTTACTGTTTATTAGCCCTCTACCTTCTTTTGAGAACTCAGATTTTGAAATTACTTCTGAAAATTACTTCTCCCAGCAGTCTCAAATTCCAAGCCCAAGCATTCTCTCAGTATATGAATACCAGTCTCACGGGGCAAACCACAACAGAAAACAGGCAGAGAGAAAGATAGTGATGAGCAAAACACAGCATGTAAGGTAACCTCTGCATCTACCTTCCTCACGAAGGCATAAAAGTGTTGGAAAAGAAGGTGACTGCACTGGAAATTGTTGGAAAAGAAGGCGATTCCCACAAATGAGAGAACAAATCCCTGAAACATGCTGCTAGTCACAGTGCATTGCAGAAATTCCTCATCAACTTAACCGTTCCACTAAGCTGCAGTGAGCTGCTCAAAGTTGGCAAATGATTTCTCCATATAGCATGGGGGGCGGAGGGGACGCAGACAAGGGAAAGGGCAGTAGTTAAGGGTATGAGGCACTTATTTGTGGCTTAAAGACAACACACAGTACAGTGTGCTGGGCTCTGATTCAGTGCCCTTTTCAAATTTCAGGAACAGACATCTGATGTAACATCTGAAAGCACCTTATTGAGATACTGGAGGGAGCCTGCACCTCTCTTTCTGCAAACTAATATAAAAACCCTTGTTATCTGTCCTCCACAGGCCACTTATTTTTAGTCCTTTACAAGTAGCATTCCTAAGGTCTTTTGCATGTTCTTTTCAATTTGAGGTCCTAGATAACAAAAGCTGCTTCAAGGAGGCACTGATATGTACAGTCTGACGTGACCTTCACCTGCTTTGACTACAAAACAGACCAGCATGTACAGGTGGTATTTGGATAGATGTCTTGATTTTTTTCTCTCTCCCATCCCTATCTTGGACACCAGTACCTAAACATCAAGTAGTTGTATGCAGTGTAACTGTATTACACGCAGAGCAACAGCCTCAGAAAAAGCATCCACACAATTGTATTCCGATATACCACACTGGGATTTGTACACACTGGTGCATGTACACACACACACACACTATTACACAGGTAATTCCTAGCCGTTTCCCATCTAAAACTTGCTGTTTGTCCATGCAGGTGCTGTAACTGTGAGCAACATCACAGTGATGGTTCTGAAACTTTAGACCAATGTGCCACCTAGTGACAACGCAGCTGATCCTGAAAACGAACCTCAGATCCTTGCTACCATTTTACACGAGCCCAGGTCAGTTTGGGAGACGTTGGTGTTTTCAGGTTTTTACTTTGTGCTGCAGGACACTGTAATCATGAGTTTCCATACCAACCTGTGCGTTTGTTTCGAAACAATGCTTAGCTTGCCACGGACAACTTTGTAGCTGCTTTTGCCAGCATGTCGGGTTATGTTTACTACCCCCATTCTTAGAAAATCCTCCTTTATAGTGGTTCAAGAACCTCCCAGGTATTCAAGATGGAATACCGGACATTAAAGTCCTTTCCTTTTTTTCTCTTTTTCCTGTCTGCAGTTAGAACAGCTTGATTAGTTTATAATGGGGTTCATTTATATTTGAAAATGTCCAATTGCCAGGAAATTGGTGTAGGAAAAGCAGACGAGGGAAGAGAGATTAACATTTTATTCTGAAAAATGCCCTTAATTTAAATATTAGAAAGAGGTGATCATTCAGCAGAGCAATATCATCATCTGCACTGCAACCATACCTGAACCATGATGAAGAGAGACCAGGAAGCTGGCAGAAGACCTTGAGTCTAATTTTGCAATTTTATGACTTGCGTAGGCCTTTGTTTTAACTAAAACATTTAACCTAGTCATATGCAGGTTCTATATGTGTTAAACATATATATATATATATAAACATAAGCTTAAAAATAGACACCTGTCAAATTAATGTCTAAATAAAGATTAATTACTCCCAAGAATTCTTGAGTGGAGGTTTCTAATGGTGAATGCCAGGGAGAGAGGCAGAAAACAGTAGTACAAGGTACATACCTGTACAAGACAGCTGACACAGGCCAGAACTGGGATGATGAAACTCCAGAACAGTTTACCAGTGGAAGACTTGGCTAAAAGTCATCCGTAAGACACACTTAAGCATGAACAAAGATTAAGAAAAGGAATCAACTATTCTTAATCATTTTGTAAGCAAAAGATAATCACTGTTCAAACTTTTTTTTTTTAATTGAAGTTACTCACTCAGCTGCTACAAAAGTAGAACAAGATCAGAAGAGCTGATCCAAGCTGCAAAGTACTTGAGGACCTCAAAAGAGAAACAGACAATTAACAACAGAAACAATTAACAGAGAAAAAAGTACAGTCAGCTGTGGTAATAGAAGTGGTCACTATCATAGCAATGCACTTCTCATTCTAGATGCTCTTTTACCTAAGGAATAAATTCATTCATCTTGGCTACTGTCAAAGTCACATTCTAGAGCCAAGAGCAGTGACCATTATAACTGTCTCTACTGACACGAAAGTGAGTTTGGTTACCTCTAATTTTGGCATCCAAAGACTCCAGTTTACAGGATGCACAGCTAATACCTCAATGTACCTTAGACCTGTCATTTTTTAAAATTGTACCATAGAACTATATAGCTACTTTCCTTTTTTCTTTTCTTTTTCTTCCCTCCCCTTCCCTTTCCCTTTCCTCTCCCTTTCCCTCCTTTCCTTTCCTTTCCTTTCCTTTCCTTTCCTTTCCTTTCCTTTCCTTTCCTTTCCTTTCCTTTCCTTTCCTTTCCTTTCCTTTCCTTTCCTTTCCTTTCCTTTCCTTTCCTTTCCTTTCCTTTCCGTCTTTTAATTAGACCCAGCTATTACTCCTGTTTCCACTAAGTCTTGGTTATTAATTTCAGAAACCAAAATTAGATCAGGTGTCAGTCCTAAACAGCTCTGTAAATTCCAGAGGGCAGTGTACTGATCAGCTCCATTTAATATGCCAGTTTTCCCCACAACCAAAATTTAACTTTGAACACACCCAACAATCCCACCTTTGTAAATACATTGTCCTTTTAGTCATGTATCCAATACACCCAGCAAGAGCATTTGCAAATCGCCAAGTCATTCTAAAAAAAATAAATATATGTAGCTTGTAAAAATGGACCCAACGAACTGATGCGTCTCTATGACAAACTTCATGGGCCAGACTAGCCTGGCTTGCCTGCTGCCTTTCTTTATCATTTCTCAGTTGGTACTATCAAATTTTACAAAAAAAGGCGCAGGGTGCTCTTTGGGATGACTGGTGATGCGCGTTCCAAGCCTGCAGTTAGACAAGCAGTAGATCAGAAGCAAAACTGCTCTCTCACAAGCTTTCATGGCTACAACATTCATGAAAGAAGAAGGAATATTGTTACTTCTTCTGAGCTGAAGTTTCTACACAGAAACTTCAGTAAAGATACAGAAAGATACCTACAGTCTACAGAGTCACATTGTTCCCTTCCCAAGGATGACCCAGAGCACTACAAGGGCGCTGTATGGGTTCAGTACCTAGCCTGAACACGTCAGTCTCTAGCCTGCATACTTCAGTCACAGGATATACAGCTTCACAGCTAGGCCCACAGAAATTCTCTACTTCCAGAGCCACGTGCAGGAAAAAAGGCAGAAGCAGTCATGATAGCGCTGTCTTTATCCAGTATGTGATACACCATGACTTCTGTGGAGCTGCAAAAGTCCAGGTCAGCACAAAATCCTTTCTCCCTGCTGTGTGACGGTCCAGAGCTAGCAGCCAGCCAGAGCTCATAGTCTCAACCAGGTCTTTTGCTGATACTTGGATCCAACGGTGGACCAGTCCCCTCCTCTTACTTTGCTCACTGAAGTTTCATCTCTCAAGGTCTGATAGGACAGGACTGACTGATAACAGCACGTTACTAAACGTGACTCAAACAGCATGGAAGTGGTATACCTCATTATAGTTGGTGTCTCTCCTGGAAAGGATCTGAGACAATTCACAGCTGGAGAGGAATTTCAGACATTACTACAGCAAACAGCAGTTATAACAGTGAAAGAGCTTTACAACCTACCACGCATCTGTATGCAGAGAGACAACAGTGAAGGTCAGATTTCCTTTTATTTCAAACTATTTTTGTTTCCCTTTGGGAAACACCTTTTTCAATAGCACAGGTTCAGGCTGTAACACCAGATTCCTCTTTTATGTGAATATAATTGCAAAAGCTGCATCCCCAGTAAAGCTGTGGCTCAAGCTGTACTTCTTCAGTTATGCCACATAAGCTGCAGTAATGCACTCCAAGAAGCATCGCAAGACACCCAGGGCAACCCTAGGAGGTTGTTTGGACCCCCACTCAGGTTGCCTCCTATGATTCCTCCCACCCCAAACTATTAAACTCCCGGTGGTGTACAGAAGAAAGAACAGAGCTCCTGCTGCATTCAGCTAGAGTCTAATGGGGAAGTCTGGAGTCATTTGCACGTCTGATGGGTTTCTGATAGCTCCCTGATACCACAGCTAAAGGTGATAATAATGGCTACAGAGTCAGGGCAAGCCCATCAGACAGGATGGGACAGCGCAGGCCCCCAGCTCCCCTAAATCACACGGGTATTTTGTTCTGTTACGCTGACAGGCAGCAATCCGCAGGGCAGAGACTCCAGGCAGGAGGCAGACATGGGGAACTTGGACAACTACCATCTTCCTGTTTCTATTTCTGCCCACAGTGATTAGCGAAGGAGCTGAGTGGGGTGGGAAGAGAAGGACCCGTGTGGCAGCTGTGGGGAAGAAGCAGCTCCAGCCCCATGCCATCCAGTTTGCTCTGGTTTTACTTCCCTTCTTGTATAGCTCCTCCTTCTGTACCTGCTACATGAAGGAACGGCAGTGCAAGGAGCTTTCTACACTGTATACTGCAGTACTGCTCCTTCAGTCCCTTCCCTACCGCCGTATAGCAGCTACAAGCCCAAATGATGTTTCCCTCCCTTTCCCCCATGGTTGCTGCAAGTAGGACATCATCCCACCAGAGCCTCAAGTGGCTGAAGGAGACGACACCTGAGTTTTGCTGTACGTTGCCACATGAACAGCAGCTTCAATGGCTTTTAAATTCCAGACCTGTTTTTAAGAATTATGATGTCTATTTGAGTCAAGCAAGGCAATTTTATGGTTTCTAAAAGCTCAGAACAACCCAGCTACCAGTTGTAAAACTGGGCTGAGTCACTCACTAGATGAGGTTTGATATTTAGAAATAATCCTGTGTGGATGTATATAGGACAAAGCACAGTGCAGCCATCCATCACACAGCTGGATGGCTTGTGTCACACACTGGCTGACTTGAAGGTGGACACGTGTAGCTTTCCTGAAGGAAAGGAAGAGAAAAAGAGGGAGAAGAGAACAAGTATTATTGCACAGGCATAAAACCTCCACAGTCTTTCCCAGTTCATGTTTGTTCTACTTCCCTCATCACTGTCCTATTTCAGCACCTCCCAGGTGCTCACTCAGCAGCATAGCTGAAGACTTGTGTGCTGGCTTTTTTGACGTCTTTGCTGAGAAACAAGAGCTTGTGCCGGTGACATGCACATGGCAGAGGGGACAGAGACCTGCCAGCTACCACTACAGTCTGCTGACTCCCTCGTTATAGTTACAATGAACGTTTGAGTTCTGCATATGTTTGCATTGCAAAGACAGTCAGTGTAGAAACACTTCCACCAGTATCCATGCATTAAAGAATCCGGTCTGATCTGTTTATTCTTTCCCAACAGGACAGCACCATCGTTCGCCATCTGGTGATGTGCTAGGTGAAGGTGAGCAGAAGAGTTACTTGTGTGGAGTTGAGAGAGAAAAGTTTGTAGAAGAAACAGGTGCTGGACAGCAGTAGTAGATGACAGAGAGACAGAAAAACTTGGGCATCTGCTCTTCTTTTGTAAGGCTTCCCCTCTTGCTGGGCTGGGAATGACTGTGAAGCAGGAGACGACAGTCAAGTGTCTGTGCCAGGAATCATGACAGCACTTGTCTCAAAGTCCGTACATGGTAAACAGCCAGGATAACCTTATAAATGTTTAGAAAAAGCTCAGTATGAGTGTAGGCTGACATGGATAACATCTTGAGTTGATAGAGTGTAGTGCAGGCACTCGGTCTAGAATAATCGACGTGCTTTTCAGCAGTTCGAATTGCCCATATGCCTTGTAATGGAGTGAGTGTCACTGAAGGGTAAACAGCTGCAACAGGACAGCGCCAACCTTTGGTTTAAGTACTAGAAGGTAAATCAATATAATACAAATCTTTCTAATCACTTTGTACTTCAGCTTTGTGTCTCAGCATGGTCTCCAGAGATGAGCGGGAGTTAAAGGGAAACAGAAAATGAAAGAAAGGAAACTGCAAAATTGCAAGTTCTTTGGATCTGAAAAATCTAAAATGATGATTTCACAGCGTATCTGAAGTCATGAGTTTAGACATGATTTCACGTTTCCTCTTAACACCTATGCCACACTCCAAATGTCTATAGAATAAAAATATAAAGCTTTAAATCACTAACTCAGAAGTGCAGTGAACTCATTTCATCTCCAGATGTCAGTCATGTGTGAAGTCAGTTTGATATGTTCGATTTCTTTTCACAGCTAGCAGAAGTCTTGGTTCCTTCTTTAGCACCAGAAATATGTATGTATGTATATATGGTTTGCAATCCTAGCTCACTTTACAAATTATCATCAAAGTTCATCAGCAAAGCTGCAAGGAGTTGCTTGCAAGAAGTTGCATGCAAAATGTTATCTAGTTGTTTCAAGTGTTTCATTACAAATTCCCCCTATTAATGAAAAAAATTCATAAAGATAAGGCAAATAGCTGTACACAACATAAAAAAGAAATAGGATGAAAGATGAGGGAGGTTCCCCACTCCCCAAGAGGTTGAGTCTTCGCACAAATCTGAAGAAACTGGCAGAAATTCACAGTGTATAGAGGAAGTAGGACCAAATAAAAAGCAAAGTAAATAAATGTTTTTGTCAGTTTGCCCTGCATGCCCAAAGGAATACCGTAGCCAAAATTTGCAGCCACATACACCAGTTATTTTTCATGTCAACCATTTGCAGAGCCTGACCATTAATTATCTTTGTCTGAATTACTATATTTGGTTGTGCAGTTAAGGCAGGAGTTGAAATTTAGCAGGAGCTATTGCATGCTGCACTGCAAATCAGGAGGTGGTTTTAATGCCATTTGAGAAAAGCCATGTTGTAGTTTGAACTTTAATTTGATATCATTAACTGTACTCCATGACTAATGCTGAAATCCTAAAGGGCTGTTTCTCATGGCCTCAAGCTTAATTCCCTAATGATCAACTCTCACGCATCCCCTCTGTCTGCCATTTCTCAAACATGCATGGGAAATGTAAACGTTACAAAGGCAGATTTAATCCGTCTGTTGTATGGTGGAAAATGTCTAAGGAGCTATAACCAAAAAAAACCCCATAGCTTTCTTACAAACCACTTCATGGGATTCTTTTCTCCATGTTCAGTAAAGCGAGATAGATGAGACAAAGAATAAAGTGTCCTGGTAGGTGATGAGAGCACAACACCCAAAATAGTGAACTTGCTTGTGTCCCATTGTTCTGAAGCGCAAATGTTAACAGCAGGAATCAAAGGCCATTGATACCAAGATCGTAACATTTAGTACCAAACAGGAGATAGATGTAACTGTCTTGGTTTCATTTCTCTGACAGCACAGGAGCCCCTTCTAGGTGAAGGAAAGCCAGACCAGGACACTGACCCAGTACTCTCAACTTCTCATATGAAACAGTATCCCTCATTCTCAGACCATTAAGACCAGACAGTCCTGCTGAACAAGCTACAACATACCTAGGACCATTCTAGCTGTGCTGAAATGTGAAAGAAATACCAGGGCTTAAGGCTCAATTGGGTCTAAAACGAAAATGGTGGAGACAGAGCAAGAAAAAACCGCAGTAGAAGCCGGTGCTTCTTTCAGTCTCAACGTCAGAGATCATGTCTGCTTTACATCTGTTAACTTTCCACTTCATGGACAGTAAGTATCCCGCCTGCCTGCAGCAGACTTCTTTCAAGACCCTCCAGCTCAAATTCCTCCCTCCTCCACCTCTCGGAAGCGCACAAATGCACGGCAACCTGCACTGCCGAGAGTTTCGCTACGTGACCTGGCTGGTGATGGCCAGCCTTCCTCCTGGCCACGGCAAAGCCTGGCCTTTGCTACAGCTACTCTTCCCGAAGTGGGCCAGACTTGGTTTTAGCCCTTCCTAGCTGGTTGTTTAGAGGAGCAGGCTCTCCACAGCTGCACTGCATCCAGGAAGAGTTGGTGATGGTGTTCAGCCTTGTAAGCACCTGGCTGTTGCAATAATAAAGTCACTGTTCAAGTGCTTAATGCACAATCTCTTCACGCATTCCACTGGTGAGATTACATAGCACAAATTGCTTATTTATGGCCATTTATTAAAGTTATCTCAAGCTAATTTAAATTAATTCTGCTTGGTGTTTTCTCGTAGCCATTGTTCATCACCGCTCAGGTAACTCATGCTCCTGGAAACAGCCAAATGTGGTAGCCTACCGTTTTCGTTTACATCATTTTTGAAAGCTCAGTTATAGGTCATTGATTCACCTTTTGATATAAATAATAATACACGTTGCTGAGACCATGGTAAATCTGGAAACCAAGATAAGTACCAAATGGTATTTTGCAGCAAAGGGGTAGCTTCTCAACATGAGCACCTAATTACATTGCTGAGCAAGGCTGACATGTACTAGTTCTTATTGATGTTCCCCTGAAAAACACAGAGAAATAGGGAATAAGTAGAGGCACAAAAATATCAAGCTGAAATATTGCTCTTGCTGCTTCTGTGGTGTCAGTGGGATGGAGTCTCCCTCTGTGTAATGGGTGCGGTGACAGAGGAAATAGTTTGAACTTGTGGGAGAAGCAGTTACCATGAGGAGCTCAGTTGTGGGCTTTCTTTGAAGTGACTGACTAGAGAAGCTGCCAGCAACCAGAGAGGCAGAGAGAAATAAGGGCGGTAAACTGCAAGAAAACACAGAGCCTGAGCTGCTGGCAAGCGTGTCACATAGAAACAAACTGCAAACAGATGAAATGTGTCAAATAAGAGAGGCTTGTAGTTACCCACCTCTTTTTTTTCTGTCCAGACATCCCATTTCCATTACTGTTGTGGTCAACTTCGTAAGATTTGCTTCACACATCAGATGACAAAGTCAGGAGAGCCCTGGATGTTCACGATTGATCTCAGACTCATAACAGTAAAAATCCAGAATATTTTGGTCATGTAAAGTGATAGCTGATGCAGGAGGGGGTGTCCAAGGGACCTGGCAATCTTCTTGCTCAAACAGCCTTTCCTGACCTTCTTCAGGAGAAGGTGGCACGTCCCAGAAGCTGCCCGTCTCACTGGCATAGACTCCTTTGTGGCTTCTGTTCTGTTTCTTTGTGAATGAAATCAAAGACCAGTGGGTTCCTCAGCTTCTTGAGACGTCTCTGTCATTTTTTTATTTAGTATAGGAGCAAAAACATAACTAATTTATTCAATTTCATTTGTAAGTATAGAGGCCAGCCTGGCAAAGGCACTCTGAACTGTCAATATTTGACTCGGATTTGAGATGCAGTGAACTTACAGGATTCAGTCAAACAGGATAGAGGAATTCTTGGCTTGTTAAACAATTCCAAAATGTTAGAATATTCTTCACAAGAGGAGCCACTTTTCTGACTCCGCAGAAAGGCTTCAGGGACCACCGTGCAGTTGGCAGACACATCAAGAATTTAAGGACTGCAGAATTAAGTTACTTCCATCTCTATCTTGTGGATAAGAATTGATTTATTTCGGATTCTGCATTTAGAAAGAGCTCTTTAAAAACCCAAATGGAAATATGTGATCTTGTTTTGCTCTTCAGAAAGCTGTTTGATAATAAAAGAAAAATAAATGACTAATCTCTATTCTGTAAGCTATGGTTTAGAACAACACAAAGAAAATCAGCCAAGGGAAGTTCTATAGAATCTTTTAAGGCAGGTTTTGCTCTCAGTCATAAGCTCCTTCCATCACAAAACACAAGAGTTATTAATTATTGTAGACCTAGGTAAAAATATAACATGTTGAGGAAGATAGAAGTTCAGTTATCAGTGGAAATCTGATCAAACCCCTTAACTTCAGTGTAACAGATAGGAATTTTTGCCGACATCTGGTGCAATGTGATGTTCTGCTGTGAGTTCACCCTGCAGCTATTGGGCTTCATCACTAGAGAGCAGCTGCCTGATATTCCTTGCTACTGAATATCTGCCTCTTGAAAGCATCTTCTCTACCGAGAAACTATTTGTATCCACATCTTAAATAGCTGGTGGTGCTGCACACCACCCACCACACACATTGCTGTCCTTCGTTACTGTCTTTTTGCAGCGTTGTATAGTCACTGTGGGCTCACTTCTTTGCAACAAGACGATCCAAAACTGTTACCGTGTTTGGAAAAATAAAAGAGGGCAGAGCATAGGAAGACTGTGAGGGTACTGAAATGCCCATAAGGTGATCTTCAAACACCTCTTAAGATGGTGAAATTCCTTTCAGTACAGGGACATTCAGGACTGGAATGTCATGGTTAACTGGGCATGAGCAGCAATTTTGTAAATAACCCCACGACGGATAAGGACCAGAGAAATCAGCCTAATCCAGGCGTGTGTAGGCCATGGGAAACTTTTTATTTGCTCATTTATAATGTTAATATTAGGGATTTGATAGCCATATTATCAGGTTTACTTTGACTTGAATTTCCTGCAAAGCACATTAGGATCTTTTTTTCGCCAAGCAGAACTTCTTTCGTTAAAACTAGGAAAAATAAATCAGAACGAGCAGCCCAGAGAGGAAGGGAAGAGAAACCGTAAAATACAAAAATCTCTCTTTCTCCCTTGCTCACCACGACTTAACAGTAATAAATCCCTATAATCCAATTTTCTGGTGGAAAAAAAGAGACTGCTTATTTCCGCTGTGTTCAGTCTTGTTGGCTGGGCCAAGGGCAGCCAAACACGTGAGGAGGTGATGAGCAGCCATCCATCAATCACGCAAGCACTTCTGGAAACACATTGCTGTTGAGGTGGTCCCACTGGCTTCCACTGCACTGCTTCAGTAGTGGTGGCTCTTCAGAACTCCTCCTGCACATTGCTGTCTTCACAAATGCAGCTGGAGAACCAGGAGGATGCTGCATGGAGCTGCAACGGCAGCTTGCATCCCTCAGAGCCCTGGGGCAGTGTAAAGGCACCAGCTGATCAGGCTGTCTCCGACCTGCATTTGTAACCGCTTCGTACAGGGGCCTTTCTGCGCGGTAAAAGTTGGAAACCGTCCATTCACACCCACTATTTGTTCTTCTGAATATCTGCCAGCAGGTAATAAAAAAAAAAAAAATAAAGTACTTACAAAAAAGTAAGTAAAGGCTAATGTTATGCTCTTTGTTATATGTGTCTAGGTCACATGTTGGCATGGAGGGGATAAAAATACTCCAGTTATTCAAGTTCCCAGTAAGTCAAAAATAAACACAGAAATTGAAAGCTAGTAAATGTGCAAATTTAGCCAGAATGATTCAAATTATAGCTTTCACGTGAGAACTTGACTTTAAATTATAAAATTACATTGAGAAACATTGAAATGCAGAAGGATTTTAAATTTGGGGAATAAAATTATTTTTGCCTGGATCTCATATAAAGGAGAATTTCCATGCAGTGAATGCTCAAGATATCTTTCTATTATTTTTTCTCCAATTACTTCCCATAATTAAATCCTGATTAGTTGTTAGCACTCTACCAGCTCCACTCATAAGACTTCTCGTCCAAAGTTCAGGGTCCAGCTTTCTGATGTTTAGTATCTCGACTTGCCAGTCATTTTCCCTGTTTACCCCAAGCAATGGCATCTTGGCTTCTCCATTTGTCAGTGTTGTTTGTACACCTGGGCAAAAAACTTCTGAGTTTGAGCCAACCCTCTGCTTTTCTTCATTCGGTGGCTCCTGTTCACTTTTCAAATGCCTTTTATTTTTTTTAACACTCTAGATTTAGCAACAACACCTCACTGGTTCTGGTACCTCAGTGCAGCAATGGCTCTTTCTTCCCCTCTTCCATGTTTTTTGAACCAGTTCAAGGGATTTTATAAAGCTGCTGAGGCATTTTCTTTAGCTGCTTCAAGCAACCCTGCGTAAGAACCACAGCATCACAGACCTGCTGTTTAACTGAACATCTGCCCTTGTTTTTGCATTATCAAAAGTCTCACTCATTCTAGGAAACAGTTGTAAGCATTCACTCAACCTTTCAGAAGTGTATAAAATGTAATGAACCAGATCAGCACCCTCTTTTTATCCTGTAAATCAGACGCAGAGGAGGACTTCCTGGCAGTTCCTCCTTCTTCTGGAAGGGCTGGGAGGGTTGTCCCCATCCCACGAGCGACGCAGCCCACAGCCGCTCTGGCTGTCTCCACTGTCCCCGTGCCCACGGTCTGCTGAACTGCAGACATGGCTCTGCCAACCTCTAGCTCCCGCGGTCTTCGCTGCTCCTGAGTTAGAAAAATAATGAGTTAGAAAAGCGCAGCACGCTCCCTTACTTGAGTCCTCCTGGGTGAGGAGAGAGCCTCCTCCAGACAGCCTGAGTTTCCATCCAGGCAATCAACTTCCACAGAGAACTCCAACACTTTCAGTGTCTTTGCAGTGTGATCTATTAGTTGTTGAAATCCAGACTGGGAAAGTTGTAGTTGGGTTTGCAGGTTTGCCCGAGAACTTGATCAAGGTCGGCCCAATGAAAGCTTTATGTTCATCAGTTCTTTCTGGAAAACTTGAATATGTTAAAAAAAATGTTTTCTGGGAAGTTTCTCCCCCTCCCCCCCCTTCATTTTATTTACTTGAGGAATTTCTAGTTCTGGTGGTAATGCACGTTGAAATGCTTTGATTCCCATGAGACAGACCAGGCATTATTTGTTGTGGCTTGGGTCAGCAGGAGCACCAGGTCACAATTTCTTTCCTCAGAAGCTTGGGTGCTACAAGGAGCAGCCCCGCTTTGTCTTCCTTATCCACTCGTTGGACTTCAGCACCCTGATTTCTATCAGAGACAAAATCAGTGAGACAAATCTAGTGTATTCCTCGGTGAAATTGCCCTACAGCAGAGTAACAGGCGAGCCAGAGTGCCGGCACGGCCAGAGCCAGGAGGGGCCAGGGAGAACTTGACTGTCTTTAAACGATCACTGTCTCGCCTGCCTCTGGTTTCTCCTTTGCCAGTGATGCCAAAAAACTCACACAGAATGTGGGATTATCCACCTGGCTCTGCCTTTCCGGACCCCAGAGTAAAATGAAAGCTCGATCTGCAATCCTTTCTGGGTCGTCAGTAACTCGGTATAATGCAGTGGTAGCCGTGATTGAAGGAATTTGGAAAGTTGCCCATTTTTCAAAGGCAGGAGATGTAAAGGGCCATGCGGCCTTTCCCAAGGTAACAACTACTAACACTTGAATTCTCGGTAAAATGGCAGCTTACCTAGAAGATCTTAGAGGCTTGAGGGTTTAGTTTTTTTCTTCTAAATGCAGTCAAGTGGTCAACAAGGTATATAACAATAGCTTTCTTTTTTCCTGAATAACTGACAGGCGGGCCAACTTTTCTGAACTTCATATACCGTAAAGACCATTTCTTTTTATTTTTGTAATTTTAATTTTTTTGGTATCACAATCCTGTGGAGATTTAACATACATGAACAATACACACATGACAAATAACTGAGGCTCTAGACCAGAAACTCTTGGGGTCTACAGCTGCACGCTGTCCTACGGGGAAACTGCTTTGTGACCAACTATGGGGAGGTGCAAAGGTACAAAATACCATCTTTCACATAGTGCTGCCGTCATTTTTGGACAATTGAACAAAATACAGGTGCTTTGATGCCTTTCACTCTGGGCTTTTGTATACATTTAGAAATGGAATCCTTACATTAGAAGACTAAAATAAGTGGCTACATCAGTGCTGCTGCAGTGCTGCAAAACTAGTCAATAGTATTTGCTGGCAGCAAGTCTACAGCCCCAAGTATTGGTGGCTGAAAACCTCTATTGATCTGATCTCTGTTAGCCTATTAAGCCTTCAGATAAAACCAAAATTGGACACTTTTAAATACATGCACATAAATCACGAGAATTTGCATGGAGAACTAGAGCACTTCAAGCACAGGCAGACCATACAAATTCAGACAAAACTGATAACACATCACTGCTTTCAGCATTATCCAGTGGGCAGAAATAGGGATAAAACTGAAAAATGAATTTTCAGGAGACCTGTGAAAATTGAGAGCTATGCACAGCGCTGAGGATTACACATGTGACAGCTCCCTGTTTAACAGAAAGAGGAAACTCTTCCCCAAACACCAAGTCAGCCTCCTGTTCGGGAGTCACTAAAGAAGGAGCACTGTCAGAGCAAGCGGTGCGTTACTACTACCGTCAGACTGCATGCTGTCACTCAGGGAGATCAGAGTCGTGGCAAAGCCTTGCCTCAGCGCCTTCTAGAAAGCAAATAACAAGAAGATGTTTCTTAGTCTATTTTTCCCATCTGTAAGATTAGGTTGAAGCGATTTCCTCATAGAAATTTCCTAACAGAATGAATGTTTGTGAAGTGCTTGAATGATTTCAGAAGGAAAGCGCCACTGGAGGGTAAAATCTTGTAACTCTTCCTTTGGCTTCAGTACCGCAGCACAAGCCTACAAACAATATTGACGTCTGTAAAATTATCCAGGCCAGTCCTCAGTGCTGCCGCCTGGGAGGCTCCACAAAGTGGCAAGACCAGTTCATCGATCTGCACTGATTCTCCAAAGCTCATTTAGCTTCAAGCTTTTCACTGCGTCTCCCTGGAGAAAATCCTTAATTAGAAATTTCCTTCAGCTATGCTTTTTAATCATACCTATTGCTTTATAGATTTTTTTTCTTACTCTCCTATGCTTTCCATTTTTTTCGGCTCACTGCATTTTAAACAGTAAGACAAGTTCCAGCATGTTTCCTCATCTGGAGGAATTTAAATATCAATTAAAAGAAACCATTGATGTCAGCCAGGATTAATTTCCTCCTATTAATTTTTAAAATCCTTGCTTTTGCAATGTCAGGTTAAAGCTTACAGTAAATGCATTGCAAAATGCTTTAAAAAATGTCTGTGCTGGGCAGGGGGGCAGGGGGAAGAGCAGCTTTTCTGAATCGTACAAAATGCAGCAACATTTTAACCTGAGACTTGTAATGGGAAGAAAGTGACTTGTAAGGTGTTAAGAACATCGCGTAAGTTGCACTAAAAAAAGCTGATTTCTGTAAATGACCATTTTCTCAGCCATCCATCGTACTGACAGAGCAATGACCCGAGGGGCTTCGTTTGCGTATATCCTTGCATGTTTGGAAACGAAGAAAGAATGACCAGGGCTGTGCAGCAAACGTTTGGCAGCACTTGAGTTCCCAAGTGCGCAGATAATACGATCACAATATTAGACACCTGCATCTTCAGTCAGTTAGATAAATTCCACCTGTGAGGTGCAAAAATGATTACAGGAAAACAGCATAAAATAAACTGCACCCAAGGATCTGAATTTGTTTTTTTGGGGGGTGTTATTCCTCTGTATGGAAAGAGCTTTCTATGCCAGTTTGTTTGAGAAACTCCAGCCATTCGGCAGAGAGAAAAATGACGTGGTTGCTAACACAGGTGGTAACTCCGGAGTATTCCCAGCTGCCCCCCCGCCACGGAGCAGGGAGGCTGCAGTCTCCCTTCACCCGAGGTGAGTCTTGGACTAGGAAGTGCGCATCCCCGCACAGCTTCTGACCAGCTCCAGAGGCACCGTTCTCGTGGCCAAGGTCTTGCGTGTCACCCACGTCTCCCAGCGCTCCTCTGCACTTCAGCTGCCTCGAATTAACTGCACCGCTCGGTAGGGGGTACCGTACTACCCCGGCCTGGGACTCGTATTCCCTCCACAGCCCCTCTGACTTCTCTTCTGCTGACATTTGATTTCTCTCCAGAGTTCTTACAAAAGCTTGCTTAGCCTTTTGCACTTTATTCAGTCTCCCCATCCGATAATGTCTGTTGAGAACACGGTGTTTTGCCTGCTCATTTATTAATCAGTTGTCATACTGGGAAATACCATTTATGTCACTTACTCCAATAACTTTATTAAGGTATTTCATTTCTTAATACTTTAAAAATCTCCTGAATTATCTGCAGTCACTTATCTCTCAACAAAATCAGTCACTGATCAGTCACCTGAACCACAACTACATCCACATCTTTATTACTTTCTCAGTGAATTTTTCTTAACTCATAAATAACGTTACTTTCAAGGTAATGCTGAGAGTGAAACGCAAAGTCACCTGTTAACTTCTTAGAAGTTTCGTATTATCCTTCTTCGTTGTGTCCAGCTTCATACAGGTCCCTGTATGCAGAGACAGACAGAAATTAGAAACCTCATGTTTCACATTTTTTTAAGAAGTCCTTATTATTAATTCAGCTATTTCTATTAAGACAGATCTCAGTTTGCTTGTAAGACAAGTCCTGCTGCTGCTAAACTGTTGTTTTTCAACATAATATGAAGACCTTTTAGAGTCCTGGTAGTGCTTTTAGTTACCTCACAGGAGCAGAGTGCCTTATCAATTATAAACATGTGCATTAATTTTTAAAACAAGTCTAAAAATGCTAGCCCTAAGGAATTGATGGGCTACAGCAACAGACCCTAGCAAGGACAGACGCTAACTGGTAAGTGAAAATGTAGCGTTTATCCCTGAGATGAGCAGATCTCTATCCCCTCACTCCAGCTGAGGCCCTAGCACTCCAATAATTTTTGCAAGTATAATTTTTGGAAATGTTGCCCTGTGTTCCCATGAGGGTATTCAGTAATGACAAACTCCTATTTGAATCCAGCCTCCCCAGTGTAATACCCCGCCATTTTAAGAGCACTTCCCAGACGTGAGGTAAGAACATCAACATCTCACCAAACAGTAAGCTGTCCGCAGGACAACGTGAGCACTGGGTTTATTTTTTCCACTGTTAACTCTGATCTTGTTGGAATAGGTAGAGTTCAAGATCTTTGACAGCAGACTTGCAGTTATCTTATCCTGCTTCAAAGTCTCTCCAGGGCTGCTAATCCCACTTGTTTGCTAACTACATCTTTTCCTCCAGAAATACATGAATAGTGAGAAAAGCAGCTGAAAATGAAATGCCTTGCTCCCCGACCACTTCCCTGTTGGCTGCCGCTTGCAGGAACAGCACTGGGTGAGGCTTACCAAATTGAAAACAGAAATTGTTTTCAGGAGATTATTCTGCCTGCGTGGCTGGAAGCACTGTTCTTTAGCATCAGGCAGCTGTCCTTGGGCAATAACACCAAGACTGATGCTGCCGGATGTATTTAGTATGCGGTAAGCATGGCTGAAACACCAGGACTGTAACCCCGTCAGCATATAGAGATGCACTCTACTTGAAGTCAGCGATGACATTCTTGTGCTTTTAAAAATCTGATTATTCATTGAGATGAAGCTAAGCAACTTGTATGGTGAGCGGTTAAGGTTCTTCCTTGTCATTCTTCAGATACAAGCAACTTGATGGTACACAACCTCCTTGGCACGTAGCGAGTGGTCTCCTTTTACTGGGCACGCCATTTCACAGCATGCCTCTCGCCTTCCTGCACACCCTTTCTTTTCACGGCTGCAGGTCAAAGCAGTAACTGTAGATCTTTTCTGTGCTTGAAATCTTTCCAGTTAAAATTACAAAGGCCTTCCAACTGGCATTGACTGAAATTCAGTTTTTGGCATGAAGCAGCATTCTCGTTTGAGACAAGTACCAGTAGCTTTTGGTACAACGTACATGCTGCAGGGAAACGCCATCTTGCTGTTAGCAGGTCAGGCACAAGCAAATTACACTCTTAGCTTCGTTTCTGTATGCTACAACTAGATGAGCTATTGCCAGTATTTGTTGGAGAGCACGTGTAGCTAAGGGAGGAACCCACAGTGCTGATCAGAGGCGGCTTGAACTCTGGTTTGTGTGTCTCACAACACGTCAGGCCCACTTGCTGATGTCAAAAGGAAGCAGGGGTCTGATGCAATCCAGCTGGACTTCTTAGGTAGTTCTGAAAAGCATCTCTGCATAACCTTGGCTCAAAGTACAGCGGACAGATGGAAATACAGTGTGGGAAGAAATAACAAAATGCTACACCATCGCTGACAGAAATGGGGCTCCGCGCATGAGAATATTAACCCAGAAATGTGTTCCCCTCACTTCTGCTGAGGTAGAGGGAGACTGGCAACAAGTGAGGAATCAATGGCAGGTCGGGAAGTTGGGGAATATGAAAAAGTCCCGAGCACCTGGATAGCCCTTCTAACGTTTCCACACCTTTGACAACAGCAAACTGGCACCCCTCAATCTGGGTAAAATCTCCTGCCCCTCGAGAGCCAAGTGCTACTGAGTGTTACTGCGTGCCCATAGTGCAGCCGTAATGCTGCCCGGCTGGGGACACAAAGGGAACACTTTGTGTTCCAGATGAGAGCTGGCTGCTGCCAAGTCCCAGCAAAGCTCGGCAATGCTGAAACGCCTAACCTGGGAAGGAATTTGTGGAGCTTTACCCTTAACTCACAGTTTTGTTCTTGCATGAAGCTAGCTACAGAAGAGGAAATTTAGTGTATGTATGGAGTCGAAGTGGGGGCAGAAGTAAAATTTTTTTCCAATATGTGAAGCAGAAGGGAAGCAGGCTGAAAAGCATCTACTGGTGCACCTGGCAGGGGCATTAAAACTCATTTACTTTCATTCTACAAAGAGAAACACAGTCACAATTTTACAACTGGCATGCTGGATTGCTTTTGCCTCTAGCTGTGCACACAAAAATCAATTCAAGTGTGGAAACGAACCTGAGTACAGGAAAGTCAGCCAATACTGTCAGCGCAGAATAAACAATGCAGCAGCAGCAATCATAACTTTTGCCAGAGAAAAGATGTTTCCTATTTCAGCAAAGGGAAGTTAGACTGTAGGAAGACGGTGTGAACTTCCCAGCTCTCAATTACGTATTCACACGCTTGTAAAGTTCCAGAAACACTTTATTTAAAAATGGAGTTGTAAATGCATATAACAAAATAACATACATAATAACTGTAACAAAAATAAATAAGGAGAACATGTTCATACAAAATAAGAACATAGTAATGCAAAATGCTTATTACAGAACATAAAGGTATAAACGCCTGAAAGAACACAAACAGAATCTTGCATGAAGAGCTTGCACCTTTAATCCTTCCTAGCCATTTCCTGCCTTCCACTCGAGTCTGTGGAAGAATTATGTTCCCAAGCATTAAACAAAAGAAGGAATTATGGTGATGGTTTGGTACACTCAGTTTTCAACACCTAGCTCTAGTTTCGTTTTATTTTTGCCCTTCTGCACCTTCTAAAACTTTTCTTGTAGCCTCTGTAAACTCGTGTAGTTCAGGCTTCCGCAGTTAGCTGGAGTAGTGCATATTGAGTCATACATGAAGGCTGTTTGCTTTTAATTTTTTTTTAAAGAAAATATGAAATCCATTATACAACAGATTAGTGGTTTTGTTTTTACATCTCTACAAAAAATGTTTTTGCATTTTTATTGACTGGTCCAACTCTTACTGACTTCTGAAAGCCTGTACAATTTAAAAGTGTACAGAGTAGTTTTTTTTAAACAAATGTCATACAGGATTATTGCTGAAATATTAAAGACCATTTCATAAAAGCTGCAAAACTGTATCATTAACCTTAATATATAGAGACTGATGCAAACATAGGAAAATTCCAGTCTATTAGTTACATTTAACAGAAATATAACATTCCTCCAAGTTACAGTGTTCTGGAAATACAAAGTAATTTACTTTCATTTTTATTATTATTTCCAAATGTTAAGTTACTGGGACAACTTATAAGGAAAATAGGCTTATATAGGAAACTTTAAATAGACTTGCTTTTCAGTGGTATAAGCAAAATGTCTATGTTAGCAGTCGTCTTCCAGAATCCTTTTAAATATGTAAGACAGAGACAGCTTTACTAGCAAGACTACGGGAAAATATACAGAAGCAAATAAAATCATTTGCTTGGGAGTGCATCTATCGATCAAGCAAATTATGACAACTCTATTTCCAAGTCCCCTAAAGAAAATTTTACATCCCATGATCATTCCAAGGAACAGTAACAACTTCTGTCAGCTTACGTTGCATTTGAATTGGGGAGAGCCCATTTGCCTTAATATGCTTTAAAATGTCCCACGTTGCTGTATGTTTAAATGTTTCCTAGTTCCAACAAACATTTGGACAGAAATGAGATATGAAATACTTCTACTTTCATTAACATCAAAAAGTCATTTGAAGAAGATCAAAAAGTGCCAAATAGTCCTTTCAGAGAGTGGATTAAAACACTGCGATGATAATACAAGTACAGTATTATCCGTTTTCTATGTACACCGAAACACTGCTTGCTGTTTAATGATATTGATATGTTCACCTATCACTCCCAGCAAATCTTAGTGCAAACATATGTGAATTTTGTAAACCCCAAGACAATTTACGCAGCAACAAGGTTATATAATCACAGAACTGCGTGAGATTTTCAGTATACAAGAACAAATGCTCTCTGAAACCTGTCTTACCTTTTGCAGTAATGTGGTGGTGTAGTCAAAGATAACGTTTCCTATATAAATCATCTAATTCAGAATCAAATTAACTGTTCAACAGTTCTGTACAAACTTTAGTGGAGGAAGTCCATTCATTAGAGCAGTTTGGCAAAGAGATTTGGGGTTTCAGTAACATTAAATGTTAGACTGCCTGCATGGCTTTTAAAAAGAAATAAATCTATTAAGGGAAAACTGCTGATATAATAATTCTTCTGCAAAGCACACAACCACAAAGGGCAAACCTGCCACAATCTGCTTTCCTACACTGGTATCTATGCATATCTTTATGATTTGAAAAGGATTTGTGTGACAATCAAAGCATCACAGTTAAAGAAAACTGGTTTAATAAAACAACGGCTGTTTAACCAAGCCTTTCTTTTTTAAATTATAAAACCAATATTACCATTTTTTTCTTTATTCCTAAACATTCCATACCAAAGGTTTTTGTATCATCACTGAGATGTCACTCACGCAGGGTGGCATCTTCCTCTTCCCCATCTGGGTTAAACCTATTGAAATGGATGCTGAAGTCTGACTCGGATTCAGGATTCTCAAATTCAGCTGCAACAGGGACGGTGGCGGGTCGAAGAGCCCGGGCTTCGGGCTGGCAGTTGGGCTGCACTTGAGGGAGGGTACTTTGGGAGACGGGACTGGACTTCGGCTTTGGCTGAGCTGGTAAGATGGGGCTGGCAAATCCCAAGTTGCTCAGAGCGTCCAGGGTACCATCAGGGTCGATCATAGCATTAATTGCTAAGCAATGAAGAAAAGATGAAAGGGATAGGGAAGAAACCATAAAAAATACCATTTTCTGTTACCATAAAAAGGATGAAAATCCTGGTTTAACACTTTTATTTTTAAGATGACAGATGTGAGCTTTTATGTGTGTTGCCGACTACAAAGGAGTGGTATATCCAACATACATGTATAGCTGATACATATCTTTAAGAGCATTTACATATATTAAAACTTCAGATGAAATGAAACTGCACAAACTAAACACTGTCTGAAGGACAGAAGAGATGATGAACCATCTACAATTAGCTTATAGGGACAAAAAGATAGGATTTTTAGTCATGTTTAAGGAGCTTTTTCTCCAATATTACCATTATATTATGCTTCATTCCACCCTACCCTGTGCTAAATATCCATAGGTTCTAATTCCACGACTGAATGAATTTTATATAAAAGATCAATCATTTATCCTTTTTAATGCATAAACAATGGACTTATTGTCCCTCTCCTGCCACATAGTGAGGGCAAACTGAAGCAGCAAGTATAATTTCATTTTATCGTACTATTACCTGTACTGACATCTATTTGAACACCACTGCATACACAAGGAAATTATTTGGCCTCTTTCTCTGGGCATTATTTCTTTGTTACGTTTTCTAAGCACAATACACTTTGTAGTAAAAGAAATTTTATTACATTTATTACCAACATTCTTTAATTATAGCTGAGCATGAAACAAATACTAATTTGTCTCTAAAGGTGTCTAATGATTCCTCCTGAAACAGTCTTTTAAAAAACGTTTTATCATAGGATTAAATCTGAATACTAAAAATAATGAATATAGGAAATTTACAACAAACACAACAATGATTGCGTACAAGCATGGACCCATTTGACCACTACAAATTAAACAATAAGTATAAACAACACACAAATAAGACTGCAACTTCTTTTAAAAATATACTCAGCTTTTAAGTTGATTTTGATAAACAGAGTATATGTCTAAATAGCAGACTTTGTAACCATAACATTCAGCTACAAAGAGCGGATTCAATAATGTGAAGGGAAAATGTCAAGCGCTATCCTAAGTTTTCATTTTATTGTAGCAGATGAAGTTGGTTTTTTGAGATTTGCTATAGATTATGCTCCCAGTGCATTCCTTATACTGAATCGTGTGACACATGATGGTATTACTGATGTGCAAAGTCTAGTTTATACAGCCTAATCTCAAGATTCTCTTCAATATTTACCCACTCTTCAATATTTACCCACAAAAAATATTTCTATTAAGAATGTTTCACAAAGAAATTCCTTTGGGATTCTCTGGACTATTTAATTTTTAGTTAAGCCTTTTCTCATCCATATAAAAAGGTATCATCAATCTTTTTAAAAATAATTCAGTGATGCTTCTTTGCCAAATGTGCCAGCAATTATATGATATTAATGTATGTAATTGATACCATGAATACATTTTCATAAAATGTGATAACTTTGTTTCAAGATATATATATACACACATACATTAAAAAAGAATTTAAACAAGCAACAATGAAAGAGAAAAGTGAAAAGAGATTTGTACCTTGCAGCTGTTTCTCAACTCGTTTCAGCTCCTGTAAGATTGATGATATTTCCTAGGAAAGAAACAAATGTGTTTCACTATGGAAAAAAAGAGACTCAAACTACCTAGCAGTAGTAAACAATCCCCCTTCCCATGCTATTTGGGTTGTCCCTCCAGGCATCAAGAATACCCTCGCTGGCAGTGGTCCAGCCGTGTCCCCCACAGGTCCCAGGCAGGGGTGCTTGAGGCTGGACAGCCAGGGCCTACTCAGAAATGACGAGCTTCTCCACGCTGGCTGATTGCTAGGGTCAATAAAACCTCACTCTGTCCCTTGCTCATCTGCCTGTGCTACTACTTCTGAAGCACAGACATACAGGAAAGTTACAGTATGAACACAATAATAATGGAATAGGGTGATTTATAATCTTCTTCAGATATGAGTCAGAACAGTAAGATGACTGCATCAGGATTTTGTCTGCAAGCACTGGGACTGGTGCCCACGAGACCCTGTACAGCACACCAGTGTTGGGTCCTCAGCACTCTTTTACCTTACGGATTTTTCTCCTCGGTGCTGCACTACTTGCTAACACAGACATAGCCACAGCAACACACTCAGAAACATAACAACAGTACCACACCTTAAATGATAAATACGTAAATCCTGCAACTGAAGGATCCAACGCTGAAGGGTAGTTGTTAACCCAGCTGCTGAGGAGAGTTACCAGTGATCTTCAAAAACTGAGAATTTTCAAAGGCACTGATTTCAGAAACCCATTTAACCCATTTCAGAAACCATTCTGTACTAAGTAATGTGATTTTTGTGGGTGGCAAAGAGACTGATTACCTTGGATTTTTTACAGTGATTATCTTTGTAAGTAGCAGATTCCACATCTGTGCTGGACATAAATGTCCCAAGGACAAAACAAACACCAGTTACAATTGTCCTCTTTTAATTTTGATAACATTCTGTGGTAAAAACAAGCACTGTTTTAAGTACTGGATTTGAATAAATATTGCTCTGATAACTGAGCAGAGCTTTGAAAAATCAGTGCATAGATAAAGAAAAATCCATACACTTTCAAACAATGAGAGATGCTTTAATGCATTGAAAAAAACTTTGTAAAATGCTGAACTTAGGAATAAATACACAACTAATCTTGCTTTTTTTTAGTGGATACCTGAAAATCACATATTCATGGCATTTAGAAAATAAAACACTAAACTCTGATCTTATTCTGGAAATAGGCAGAATAAGAGAAACTCCTTATACTATCATATTTCTAAAATTAGAAACTTCCATGAATAACTTCCTTAATTAAACTTCAAAAAACCCAAAACCTGTCAGTTTCTAATGATTGCTCTTAAAAAAAAAGTATTAATAATCAGTAGGTAAGAGTAGTCTCTTTTGACTGTAAACCAAGGTCATTCAGAAGTAATCCAACATTCAAAGTGGTTGTTACCTTTTGTTACAGAAAAGTACTGATGGTCTATGTATAGTTTGTATCCCTTTTATCGCATTCTTTTTCTGAGACTTCCCTCTGAACAATTACTTCAGACTGTTTCTTTATAAGATAGTAAGTCTTAGTAATTATTAAAAAAGGTTAGGTTTATTCTTGAAATATACTGAATGTCTAAATAAAATACCTGAAAGTTTTTTGCCTTTATATCATTGACAATACCACACTCCTCTACTGCTATATAGAAAGAGGCTCATTCAATCCTAGAAAAGATAAGTATTCATACCATGCTTGATGTTTTCACAATAGGAACTTCACTTTCAGCTCGCAACTTGTTTTCAATTTCTTCCCAATTTCTGTCTTTATCCTTAAATAATATTCTAGAAGAAAGAAATTCAAGAACAGTATGTTTAAACTACACAAAACCAAACTAAAATTGAAAGATTAGCTACACGAGATGAGAAAGCAGCATAGGGAGCACTGAATAAAACTAAAATTGAAACATTGAAAACTGACAGAATCCAACCATACAGTCTGAATTTTCAGGGAAGCAGACAGGGTTTCAGCAATATCATTACTACTGACACTTAAAATGGCAGTTCTGTAGATAAATACTTGCTTATGGTGTTGAAAAGACACAGCTGATTCTTTTCTCCAGCACTGAGACATTTTTTTAAAAACCCAACTATTTTACAGTAGTTGGAGAATTCGATATTGACATTGCATTTTACAATTACAAAACAGAGGAGAAAGATTAACAATGGTAAATATATGCAGCTCTTACATCTGTATTTGATATTCATTTAATGAAAAGTAAAACACTTCAGGAAATTAAAAGAAAAATGCATTTCACAGAAGTTTTAACTGAAAAGTCTCAACACACAAACTGTATATACATGATTTAGGAACATAAGTATCACTTCTACTACATGTTTAAAGAATTCACTTTATTATTTGTAAAACCCCAAAGCATACTATGAGTTTCCTCATTCTTAGTGTTTTGCTTCCCTGCTGTGATCAATAATTTTTGTTTTCATCGTCATATCATAAAGATCATTTAAACTGTCTACACTTGCACAATTGAAAAAAAAAAAGTGTGGATATTTAGGGTCTGGGTATTAATTTTTTAAGTGATGATCCACTTCTCTAATTGGTATTTCAGAGTACAAAAATAACTGCAGTAAAAACTGCTACACAAACCAACCAATTTAAAATCATGACCAAAAAGCAGTACATTTTCAAGACGTTATTAGTATAAGTAGGTCTCTTCGGAAATGCTTTTTGAGGTGGAACTTCACGATAGCTTGTATCTCATAAAGACTAAGAATTTCAAAGGAAGATGGGAAACTTAGTACTGCATTTCTGTTAATCTCTCTGCAGTTATTGATACCATATGGAAAAACCCATTCTCTATTTATCATTATCCTGTCAAGAAAGTCTAGTTTGTCAAAACGTGTACCCTGTATTATCTTATGAGTACAGAGATGTCTAGAGACAGCCCCTCCAGAAGCTGCTTTAACTCTTCCTCTGCCTTTGAGGCCTTCACTTGCTGCTGCTTCAGAACATGATTTTGTCAGATGTTTCACTGTGAGGAAGTGATGGCACAATGTCATGGGACTGAGGCAAACGACCGCCTCTGGAAGTGACTTCAGTGCATTTGTGTACAAAGCATACAAAGAGCAAATACCAATACATGCTTTTTCTTGGAGAAGCACAAAATAAATTAAAAAGTAATCAAAACTCCAGTTAAGAAAACATGAAACACTTTATGTCCTTAAGTAGCGCTATAAAGTTGATCATCAGAGATCTGACAAGGTTGCTTTTATGTTCAGGAAGGGAGTGCAAAAGCTTGCAAAGTCATACAACAGCAAAGCTGGAAACGAGAAAGTCCAATTACAATGGAAAATTTAGGACTTGCCTGAAACTGATGATACACATAGATAAATAAATAGCAGCGGCAATTAAAATGTTTATAGGATCTTACACTAAAAACCAGGCAACTCCTGGAAGTATTTGGATTCAGTATACAGAGAATCTTATACAGCTATACTTTCCATGCTTTGGTAGCATTTATATCACTCTGGAAATCAGCAGGGACATAGAAAATAAGGTTTTATTTAGCAGTAAACAGCACTAGTAGGAAAAACATAGAAGTTACTGTGACACTGGGTTTTTTCGTTTACCTTCTTGCTCATGTTACATTAAAATATTTCTATATGTATCTGATTAATGTCTTTGCTTGTGTATGTGGTGTCTTACTCTCTTTTAGAGATACTGTTCTTACTTCTCTAACAATTTGAAAGCTTTCCATTTCGTAGGTCATTTTATTTAAAAAAAAAGAAAAAAATGAAAACAGTCACTTAAAAAATGTTATTATTTCCACTATAAACTGGACGGGCCAATTTTTTTTTTTTATAATTTTAGGAAGCCTATTTCCTTTTTACAACATTTTTTTCAATTCTTCATTTAGTACATTTTAAGCTCCTGGGGGGTCTTCAGCTCTGTCTCTTTTGCTCTTCCTCTTTCTAACCATACTTTGTACATTAAAAGGCCATATTTATAAACGCCTGCCACCTTCTGCTCTTGCCTTTATGGAGCACATCTGCCTGAACTTTCTTATTTGGTTGTGGTCAGTTCCCATTTTTCTTCCAGTGCACTTTGCAGGATGCCCACCAAACTGCAGAGACTGACAAGTAGTACCTACACTGATCCAAATGTCTTGCCTAGATTTTGCCTGACTGAAGAGGTACTTGCCTGCTACAAAGCATGCCAATAATACTGCATTTACATTGTAGAGCACTGATAAAACCACACAGGTCTTCTCACTGCAAAACCTACTTACCTCTTCCCTCCATCATCTCTGATAATTCCTGCAAACTCATAACATATAAAAGACAGAAAAGCAAACTTCCTGAGAATCCACCACAAAGAATGTCTTACAGGATACACGGCAAGAATGCCGCAGAATTTTTACTATGACCTTATCCTGAATAAAATTACAACTGTACAGAGGATTTGATGAAAGGAAAGAATCAGGCATTTGAATCTGGTTCAATCTGAACACCACACACGAGGGAACCAAGTTTGGCCAGCAATGGGAGAATCTAGCCAAGGAATACAGTGTCAAAAGCTTCTCAGTCCTATTTTTTAACAAAAGGGAGGTACGGTTCAGTGGGATTTCCTGAATTACCTATAAATTAGAAAACAGAAATGGCAGCTCTAATGAAGTGAGGAAGAAACTGGTCAAGCAAAAAGATATCTATCACCTTCTGTCCTCATACTAATTTATTTTCATTATTGATTTTAGCTCATTTTAATTTCTGATAGATCTGCTTGTCAAGAATGACTGAAAATATTTATATTCTTAACACTTTAGCAGAAGTGAAACTGGTCTTCTTGTAAAGCTAGCTATTGCAACTAAAATACTAGAGAAAGAAGTGTTCACATTCACAGGCAGCACGTCTTTATCCGTTTGGACCTAGACAGGAAGGATGCAAATTTTTCATACGTGTGATGCAATTTGTAAGGACTGTAATTTCCCTGTACTGTCTGTGCTCTCAGGAAAGACGTTTACATTGGTGAACAAGAAAATTTGAGGGAGGACTTTTAAAATACAGTCAGGCTTACGGGCTTATTCTTATTGGTGCTTCTAAAATTTCTCCTCTCCATTTGGGTTCAAGCACTCTGGAAAAAATACAGAACTAGTAGGTAGTTTGACAAATCCTCACTGGTTCACACTGTATCTGTTCTGGGCAGAAATTTTAATTGGCTTAACTCCAGAAAAAGGAATGGAAGCACACCAATTAATTGAACTCATGTACCTCAAAACAAAGCTAAGGTAAAATCTTGAATAGGTCCTAGCTGCCTTATATGCTTTCTAAAGAAAATTCTAAACCTATTGGTTTTCTGATTCAAAATACTAATGACATTATGAATAACATCATATTATTCAAATTCGTTCTGAGTAGCAGGAAAAGGTCATTTTGATCACAGCTCTGGGGAATATACTAAATAATTACTCACTAATGAATGTATTTTTATAGAAATAAGCAATGTTACTTGCTTTGAATGCATATAAAACGTTTACAGGTATGCTTTAATTTATATACTTGATCACCTCATTATTACATTCATTATAATGTAGCTGACTTAGCTTTTAAGCTCAGAAAATCAATCAGAAAAGTGTAAGACTTGATTTTATAGTTACCTGCTTTTCTCAGGATGAATTTGCATACATAAATTTGTTTTAACTCACTGTACTGAACTCAGTTTTCTTACATTAAGTAAGAGACAGCTGTGCTAGCAACACATTCACAGATCAGAAACTGCCAACTATGAAGAAAAATCAGCATGACAAAAAAAGTAGAGCATGTACTATCTACTGCCTTTGAGGCATTTTAAGATACATATCGTCCTAGACGCCTACCACAAATAAGTCAGTCAATAAGCAAGACTCTTGTTCCAATGACGCAGCTTTAAAAGGAAAAAAAAAATATTGGTAAGCAGAGTTCCTTATGGATGTCACTATTTTCCCAGAGAATTATGCTCAAAACAAAACTGAATGCAATATTTTGTTCCGATTTCCAAATTTCTAATGCCTTTTAGAATAACTTTCAAAGAATGGGCATGCTTAAGTACCTCTTTGCATGTATTTATTTGCTCTTTTTTTGAGATGAGCTATTAAAGTAAATGATAACATGCACTCAGATGCTGATTCAAGTTGAACCAGTTGTGAACTTCTGCATAATTTGTAATAAATTCTGCATAATAAAGTTTAGCTCTGTTAATTTGGCACAGCTTTTGAGAGTAGCCATGCTGTACACCTGCATTTCATAAACTCATTTGTATCTGAAATTTACATAGCAAAAGACATTTGTCTTCTTTTTAAGGATATTTAAATAAGATGTATGCAAATATGTGTGATACATAAAAGAACCTATCTGGGGAAACCGAAGAGGGAAAGGCAGCAAATAGCGTATTTCCAATATTAATATCCTGCAGCCCCAAAATGGAGTTGGAAAGAGAGAAGTGAGAGCAATGTCAGCCCAGGACCATATTTCCAAGACAGCAGAAAGAAGGTACTCACAAATGTTACCTGTAATCACCAGTAAAAACAACACACAAACCGCCTTAGAACAGAATTAATAAGAATGGGCTGCAGGCTTCTAAAGACTTGATGCTTCAAGTAGTGATACTCTTCCTACTAGAAACAGCAGGACTAGAAATGACAAATCTAAGTTTTTACCAATTTATATAATTTATTTTTTTGTGCTTGATTTCTATGATCAAGTCTTTTTTGGTATTCTCATGCGAACACAATCTTCAGACATACTCGTTTTATGTTGCTTTTACTAGCTGAAATAAATTTGTGACTTGGTGATTAATCTATCACCCATCTCAGATTTCACTATCTGACACTTCCTAGACAAACTGATTAATTACAGACCTAATATTTTCTCACATTCAGAAAGTTATACATGAAGTTCAGCCAAATTACTTTCTTACTTTTAATGCACTCTATTTTTAAATGATTAACAGCACAGAGACATGAAGAAGGACACGTGAATTATACAATCCTGCACTTTGTATTTAGAATTTTCATTTATTCTTGTCAACCAAAGTGGTCACCAAATGGTTGCACATGCACTCAATTCGAGTTAAATAGAGCTGTTGGTAGAGCAATATGTTATCATTTTTGACACATCTATACTTCCTGTTAGCTACTATAACATTTTATGCAGGAATTAACTATCTAAGCAGGAATTTTCAATTAAAAGTAACAGATACTATTTTAGATTTAGAACTCAATAGTGACCACATTGTCTCCAGAGCAAGTTCTTTTTCAGAAGGATTTACTGAAACTGCTCTCCTCTGTCCATTTGGTTTTTCTTCCTAAAACAGGTGATTCCCACAACAACTTGGCAAATGTACAGGGCCTGGTTTTACAGTTCAGCAACATTTCAACCTAATCTTTTTAAGGAAGCGAGTTTTACAAGACTTGCATAGAGGTCGTGTAGATTTTGGAAAGCATTTGTGTGTGTTGGAACTGCTACTCTGCTTGAGGTATGATGAATATTGTTCTGTCCATGTAAACTTTGCTGATATTTATCTTCATATAATGTGAAATACACACAAGCAATAATGGAAAAATTATTCATCCCAAATCTTTCTGAACGCTAAAAAAGCCACAAGTCACGCTCCTTTTTTAAAAGGCAACTTGCTACTAAATACGCTTTTTCTATCTGTATTACATATATTTCTTCTACTAGTAGGAATGTTGATGAAAGCAGAACATCTTCAGTAACAATAATTTTCAAAAACCCACCTGATTTTGCCAGCTGTTTTGTCTATGGATTGTCTTATCTTGCGAGAAAATTGGAAGACTGAGGACAACAGCAAACTGTCCCCCATAACCTGCAATAAGTTTTTAATAAAAAAGGATATTATTAGATTAATGGAATTAAATAAAAACAACATTAAAAAAATCATACTTGTGTTCTAAATACTATCATATAGAAACAATGATATTTTAACATTTTGCAAATAAAATAATACACAAAGAATTTTTTCCAGTAGTAACACCAACTGCTACAGGTAGGAAAGAAAGGATAATGTCTAGAAATCTAAGTGGGGAGAAAACTGTAAAAGCTTAAAATAGACACAGAACTAGAGAGAATCCTGTTGCGTACTCACTTCATCTCTGCTCCAAGTCCTTCTCCGGGTAATTGTTGGAGGATCGAGGGCATCTGTTACCTGCGGCCTAGCATCATTGGGTCGACCATTCCCCTCTGGCGGTTTGGCATGCACTAGTGGAGGGATTTTTCTAAAATTGAGACTTTCATCAAATACTCGGTCAACCAACTAAGGGGTAAAAGAAAAATGCAGTTTATGAAACCTACTGGATACATGCAAAAATTAGATGATTTTTTTTTTCCTGAAACAGTTTACAAGAAGCCTGTAAGATAAAAATCATTCTGTTGTCCTGTATAGTATAAAATGATGCATCTCTTATGTAACAATACCTTTTTTTATTCTTCCCAAATACCAGAGATACATGGCAAAATTACACTACCCCACAGAAATTTCGCTTATGGGCAGTTAACATAATAGCTACCTATAAACCGGTATTGTATAATTTATTCCTTCAATTAATGGGATATATCTGTGGAATAAAGCACAGTACTATCAAATTTAGGTGGGTTTTTTTTTCCAGATTAGTCATAGTGTTACAGAAACACCTATACCTCCTTAAAGGAAATACTGCCACCTGCAGTATGTATGCACTGTACAATACTTTTTAGACAAAAAATAATTATTTAGTAATATAAAAATCGGAGGGATATAACCGGATCTGAGAAAATGAGCAATTTATTTCCTTAAAGTTTAGCTGTAAGTCCATGACAATTAAAAACAAAAATCGATGTGAATGCAGTTATAATTTTTCTTATCACTGTTTATATCTTTTTTTCCACAGAAAGAGACAGTATTGTACTAAACACACTAAACTAATGTATTAACCAAACTTTATGCGCACAAAAATGAATAAACACATTTTGAAAGGAATACTATGAAGAAAAAAATACATAAACATTTACAACATATTAGGGTGAATTGTAATATGGTAGAAAGTGATGATTTAAATTCAGATTAACATGTTTACCAGCATTAGACCTGTGATGGTTACTAGAACAAGTTAGTCAATATATTCAAAGCAGAGCACACCAGAGATACTCAAAGAAAATAAGTATTAGAAGCACTAGGCAAACTTATTTCAAGGCAGTTTTTGACAATGTTATTAAGAAAGAAAGTCTGAAGTTATTGTTAACTGATGGTACCTAAGTATTTCAGTGTTGAGAAGATGAAACTTGCACGTCACCTGTGAAAAAAGGGACTTTTTGGTTTTTAATAGCTATGCAAAGCATTAAATGCATACATTTATATTATAGGGCAAACACACTAGTATCTCTAAATGCACTTAGATACTATCCAACAGTATCTAAGGCTACAGGCAGGCAAGAAACAAGTAACTATCTTGTCCTGTGTTTCGTGGAAAAAAAGAGACAGACAGATAGTATGCAACCTTTTGACAAGCTGTGTTCATAGAAAAATTTCTGGGTTGTTTGTTGAAATGTAAAGGAACTTTAAATCAAAAAACAATGCGGAGATCATGCATACGGGTTGATTGGAAATAACTAAAAAGGGCTATGCAAAATGCTAAAAGCAAAAGAAATAAAGAAAAGGAAGAACCTTATGCATTTCTCCATGAAGATCTCCTACCTCTTCTCTAGTGTCTATGGCAGAGCCAGGGGTGGTGGCAGCAGTGCTTACTGTGGTACTGGGGGCAGTGCCTGATGAAGTCACTGAATCTATCTCTCCTGCTACATCGTTGATTTCCCGTGCGATGAGAGCCAGATCTTGACTGATCCTAGTAATAAAGACAGTGTTACATTCTCCCCTATAAATACTTCTGGACCAGCAGAGCTCAATCTGCAGCCTTTGAGCATCCAAGTTCTAGTTCCTGATAACTGTGCCATGAAAATGTGTATGCCCCTCTAAATTCAAAAGTTTATTTGTAGAACCATAAAAGCAAATTTTTAAATTTTAATAACATGCCTTTCTAGAGGAAGAAGGTAGAAGGCAATCTCAAAAGACAATGCATCCTTGTTTTCTTTGTGCAACATGCACACATAGGATGTGCTGCAAATATGCTGAAAATACTGCAGAGATGTCCTGTGTACATACAGTATATCTGAAATGTCCAGAAGATATTTAATATGTACCTCAGTTTACCTACTTGCAAAGAACTTCTTCAGGACCTGTGATTATCCAGCAGCACTGCAGCTTGCTCAGATCAATCTGCTTACGTGTCTGAAATTCCAGACCAGTACTCTAAATCCTCAAAATTAGTCAAGACAAGCTTTCTAGTTGGAAAAATGCAACATGCCTGTAAAAATCTGGATATTATAGCACTACATAAATACAGCTGACTTCTCAGCTGAAGATTGCTCTTCCATCCTTCTGATCTGCCACATCACAAAATAGCTCTACTCTGTATTCTGCTCAGCACAGGGAGGAAGCTTGCCTAGCACTGCTTGTGCTACTTCTCCCCAGAACACCCCAAAAGAAGGAGGGGGGTGTGTGAAATAATCAAAGCAAAAGCTAAAAGCCTCCTACTAACTATGTCACCCTTAATCTCCAGCTTGAATCAAGCAGTTCAGAAGACCGAGAATTTAGCACCCCACCAAGTGATCCTCTTCCATACTTCTGTCTGAGAGGAGTGAAGGCATAGAAGTCAACAGTGCTAATTCTGCACCACCAAGGGTTCTGAACAGCAGCACCTGTTGCTTAAGTGGAAGGAGTTGCACAGCCACATGACAGCGATGCACCGTGCTGGCCAGTGAAAGAAGGTCAGCCTCTTTCTGCTCCTTATTTTCACATTGTCTTCAAGTCAAAAAGAACGGACACCCTTGACCGAGAGATAGTTTAAGACTGAGTGAACAGAATTTTAACCAGAAAGGCAAACATAATTAGAGAAATTTCAGTCAAATTCCAACCCTGAATTTTGTGGCTAACTCTCAGCAACCCACAATGAAGTCCAATCTTGTGCAGCATATATATACATATAATTGAGAGAAGGCTGTAAAAATATGTGGCAATCACCTGTGACCACTCAAGACAGTATTTCTTAATTCAAACTATCAAAGACTGGAACAGGAGAAACATAGTCAATTGCTTATTTTAGTAAGTTAAAATATGGTAAGTGCCTGCTACTGTATTAATTAATTTAACCTAATTACTACATCTTTTGGGTCAATTTTAATCTATATTCCATGTTCTTATATATACGTACCATTAAAACCTCAAGGTTTGAGCTAATATTCTAAGTCATAGAGATCCTAGAGCACCTACTTCCATTGTTTCACACAATCGCATCACTTTTTTCTTAAACAAAGAAGCTGCTAATAACTACTTTTGAATTTCTATGACAGATTTGGTATTTAATGAATAGCTGTGAAGAAAATAAAACCTAGGAAATTTCAATTATCAGTAAATCCTCCAGACGGCAAATGTAATTCAATACCATAATGAAAAATAGCATGAATCAACTAGGACAACTCACCACAGAAATCAGCAATGCTTCAATATGCCACAGTCACTTCAACTGAGTTATTCCCAACCAATCAAAATTACATAAAATGTCAGAAGTTTACATAAAAATGAATTCAAATGAATCCTGAAAATATCATAATAAACAACTTTGACATGGATGGCAAGCAACTTGGTAGCCAGTCATCACAGTCGAGCGAACAAAATCTGGAATTAGTTTCAATGTGACAGTAAGCTAGAGTCAGTACTCGCTAATGGTTCTGTCTACAAGCTATGTAGATAGAGCACTAAACAAAAAGCGTTAGGAAAAAGAAAATTAGAAACCAGCTGAGAGTTGAGCCTGACTCTTCATAAATGAAGTTTTCAAATCATTCTACATTAACATTTAGAAAGAGGAAGTACTACTTAAATATAAGGAGTATGTTTTGTATAATGAAGAAGAGACGAGACTTAGGTTTTAAGTACACACTATTTACTCTGGCGCAACAGCAGGCTGCTTTGCAGATTTCTACGGTTTCCTGCATCAGCCTTAGCAATCATACAAGGAAAATTAATTCAGGGAGGCAAAACTAAAAGAAACCTCAAATTCCCTAACACCCCCCCAAGCCGCTCCAGGAAATACGGCTATTAAATTCGCTCAGTAAGCAGACTCCTGCAGCTACCCAGTTACATAAAGGACAGATACAGTTTCCAATGCAAGGGGAAAGGAGAGAACACAGGGCTTGGGATGGGGAGAGCATGACCATCTTTTTCAACAAACTGGAACTCTAGTTCTTATTTACCTGTAGTGAAAAAATACCCACAGTATTAGAAAAAAACACAATGAAATAGGAATACTTAAGATGTCTGTAATAGTTCTGAACTGCTGGATTACCAAAAACTTTTTTAAACTTAGTCTGTTATGTCACACTTCCTACACTGAGTCAGTTTATTTTGTAATGATACTTTAAAGTCCTGAAATACAATCTATGCAAAGCTCCTGTAATTCTAAGGGTGTATATCCTTCCAGGCCAAAGTGGTTTTAGATCAAATTTAGTTATTCCATTAAGTTTTTTTAAACAACTCTTTCCAATTTTATTAACATCTGTAAATTGTGGAGTCTGTGAAAAGTGCAAACTGGATCAATCTGGGTCAGTTAAAATACAATATGATGGTAACAAAATGTTTGTCACAGAGTTTCTACACTACTTTCAGTGGCACATTTATTTTATGAAATATTTATCTTTACATCTGCCTAATCAGTTATTCAAAAAAACGAAATCAACCGATTTTAATGAGATATTCATTTTTAAAAAAAAATCTAAACAGACTTGAAGTGATTCTGTGATTCTGATCATAGAGGCTGGACTGAGGGCTGGGAAAGACAAAATAAAAAAAAAGGTAGACAATGATAGAGGGGAGACTATGGTACTACCTTACAAAGGACAGAAGTTAAAGTCAGAGGAGCAATATTGTGGATCAGTACTAAAGAGAGATGGATGCACAGAAAAGATCAACTAGTGACCTAGAGCAGGGAGGATTAGCAGAGGCTAACCAGAGAAACTGATGTTGGAAGCAGTGGTAATTGATGACAGTAGCCTGGCATTTCTCAGCTGTTGAGTGCTAGCTTTCTTAACCCTAAATATGCTCATTTAATGCAGTTTGTGTGAAATTTCTAAATACAACCACAAATTTGGCAATACTGATTTGAGCCTTTCACCACTTCCACTAGAAGTAAAGAAGCTGAAAAAGGTAGGTTAAGTGCATAGACTTCAAAAGAAATTTAAAACCAATATTTAAATGAAGCAAATGTTAAGAAGCCCAGGGAAGAACAAAACCAGCAATCCTAACCATCAAACAAGTTTAGATCGAATTGTCAGTTACTTCCAGTGTCGGTCACTCCTAGATGAGAAACATACTAAAAAATTTCACTGAAGTAGAGGTTCAGCAGCACTTTTTATGAGGAGGAAGGGATATGATACGGCTACCTTCATTTTTCCCCTCCGATATACACACATTCCTCCCTATATCCATCACTAACTTTAGATTCTTGGAAAGAAAGAGATGTTTAGGAAGATGCTTTTGAAGATGTTTATTTCATGATTTATCAAGATGCTATCAGACTCCCTTAATAATATTCCCTTTGCACAGACCACACTAGAAATACAAAAATATTACTAAGAAGAGGAAACAACAACAACAAAAACCAATCACACTAAGCAAAAACACAATGCTTCACATCTGCAAGATCACAGTGTTAAGAGTAATTTTAAAAGGAAAACACTTTTCTTGTTTAGGCTTCCAAATTAAGTTCTGTGAGAAGGTTCAGAACCTGAACACTGGCATCTAGGTTTTAAATAATATTTATATACTTACATAGCTTTATTTATTTAGTGCAAGCTATTTGAAGTTTTCACCACCTAGGTATTGCATGACGTGGGAATAACTGGTTACCCAAATGTAGAACTGAGCACCTTTTCCTTGGTTCACTTGAAGCAGAGTGCTATTAGCAATCATGGACGAACTGCTATACTAATCTCAGGGACTCGCAACAAAATAAATTACTTTTTGATGAATACATATGACTTAAATCAGAAAATATCTAACATGAAATAATGTCTAGATAAACCAAAAATTAAAATGAGAACATGGTCTCTCACATTGTGAAAAATCACTTTTTCTCTCTCTGTCACCTATCTGAAATTTTAACCTCAATATGAATGTAAAGGTAGTACAAAACCAGATACACTTCAGCCTCAGGAACCACACCACTACCAACTAAGAGTTGTATGCAAAGTACTTCTGCAAGTCTCACTAATGCAACCGGAAGTTCATACTCTGGGATCTGGCTATCATAAGAAGTCAGAAATGACTATCATCTTCCATCAGAAAGAGATGTGTTGGTAACACATCTGTCTGTCAGTCTCTTCTAAGAAGAATTTTAAATTACCCATTCAGTTAGTGAACGAAGACGGTAAGTAGACTGATAGGAAAATCCATCTGCTCTCTTTCTCTTACAGATGCAGGTATACAGCTGGTTGGGTACAAATATTTGTTATTTTAGAGGCACTCCTTTAAAACCAACCTTGCTATTTCTTCTCGGTGAGCAGTCCAGTCACGAATGTAGTCCTCCTGCTCCTTTATTCTGTGCTTGAATGTATTGCTACTTTGAGCTGCTGTCCCAGTGCTCTGCAGTCGCGTGGTTTTCAGGGCTGGAGAAGTACGTAGACGGGTATGTTTAGGGGAATTACGGTTTGATCCGAATTCATCTTCTGAGGTGGAAGCATAATCTGTAGGAAAGCGCCTCCATCTTGCACTTACTAAATTAGTTTAATTATTAAAAAAGAATTATTATTGCATCTTTAATAGGAGAAAACAATATCATTTTAGTAACATCACAAAAATACACATCTATTCATTATCAATCCCCAGATACCTCACAAAAGGTTTATTTACTAAATCTTAAAAAGAAAGCTACAAAATTTGTGTTAAATAATAAATATTGATTAATAAAAACATAAAACGGATGCTCTTTGTATAATGATGAGTGAAATAAGATGTAAAAGCCAATAACTGTATTACAAAACAAGGGCCCAATTCATTAACATTTAAGTATATAGTCAGATTGCACTTTTTCTGCAGATTTTTTCCCAAGTTTCATTCAAGTTTTACGTGATACAGGAAAAAAAAAAAAAAAGAAAAAAAAGGAGACGTGAAGGAAGGATGGAGCTGGCACCAAGCCAGGAATGCATGCTTACATAAGGAAAGCATAAAAATCTTAGATGATGCATTATGTATTTAGTGCAGAAAAAATATGTGAAAATTAATACTGAGTTATAAAAATCAGTAGCACATCTACAAAAACAGCAGCCTCAGAGCAAAAAGCATATATTCTCACATGTAGCACATAAAGAATATACAGTCATGTTGCTGAAGACAGCCTGAAGTATAAGAGAACTGAAACTAAATAGGAAGCTCTTATTCCACTATGAATTACTAAAGTCTAGAAAATGCATTTCAGATATGCTGTCCTCAAATATTCCCAGCAGTAAGAGATACCACTAAGTGTAAAGGAATGCTCATCACAACCACCTGCTTAATTCTTGCAGGTGTTTTAGTCCCGCAAATTCACTTACATTCATGAGGCTCTATAATTAGTGTAGATATTTAAAAAAGAAAAATGCAAGAATAATTATTTCTCCTGAAACATTTTAAAAAAAAATTACGAAGTATACATCAATATGAATTTAAGTAACAAATAATGGAAGTAATTTTTAGTCGAGAAAAGATTTGTGTAATGCTTTCGAAGATTACAGTATGTAGAATACGACATTTAAGCTTACATCCTTTCCCTCATACAAATAATGCCTTTTTAATCACTGAAAACAAAAACATGCTTCTGCATTTTTTTTTTCAGGTTTAAATGTGGGCTTCAAATCATGTCCAGTTCTACTAATTTATTTTTTTTAATATTTTAACTTTACTGAAGAAAATAAAACTGTCACTCCAGTCACTTACTGTTCTTTTTTTAGAGGTTTCAAACTTGTTTTGATCTTAGGGAAGTAGAACATAAGCAGAAAAAGCACATTTCCCCACCAACAGCATGCAAGCAATGCGTGACCAAAGTCCAGAAAGTTTTATGAGTTGGGCCCACATTTTATCATCAACTTTTGTTTAAATTCTTTGCCCCAGTTCAAATTATATGCATGAAAAAAAAAATAAATTTTATCTTAAAATCTCTCGAGTGAGCTATTCCAGCAACTCAGCACTGTACAATGAGCATATGTAGTCATATATTTAAAAACTAAAAATTGAATGAGAAGTGAAATATCAGAAACAGATTTGACTTCTAGTACTCTACCACTGTAAGTTTCAACATCAGGATCTGGGTCTGGGAGAAGCTTGGATTTCTCTGTGTACAAAATAGTGTTTTATCATGTTAATTCGTATTAAAACAGTCAGATTAGAAGCATTTGCTTAAATAAAATATACTGATGAATTAGTCTTAGGTCCTTTTTTCCACCCACGTGTTTTAGGAAAAGATTCTTAAGTTATACATTAATCAAAAATAAGGAATTTTGTAAAAGCATAAACATTTCAGAGACACTAACTGAAATGACATCAATAACAATTACCTACATAGTACCATAAAACCCCTCTACACTTTTTAAGACCACTACATTTTAAGGTCTTAAAATGTTACTTAATTATATATTATTGTTAATATGGGAAAAAAGTTATCCTAGCCTCAACAGTAATCTCAGTTATATGAGCAATATCCAAGCATGTTTCCCATTAAGCTAGGTATACATTTGCACATATATGCTTTTAATACTGTTTATAAATTATGTAGCCCCAAAATATCATTGTAGTTTATGTAGAGTTCCAAGATCTGTCATGTAATTAGTTATCTCAGACACCAAAGACCGAATATCAACACCAGTAACTAGAAAATCCTCCAAAACTCTGGCTAAAATAATCAGCAGACAAACTTAATTTGGTGACTGCTCTGCGAGAAGTACAAGGCATTGACAGCACCTTAAACCGGCAAGTTTAATGACTTGGACACGACAATCTCACTTTTAAGATCTGAGGACAGACTGAAACTAAGCCTATTCCTTACAA
The DNA here is from genome assembly GCA_013399095.1 of Psophia crepitans. Taxonomy (NCBI): domain Eukaryota; kingdom Metazoa; phylum Chordata; class Aves; order Gruiformes; family Psophiidae; genus Psophia; species Psophia crepitans. The sequence goes on from VWZZ01001702.1 coordinate 1,223,921, forward strand.
AATTCTCTACTCTTGTTGATGCATTGCCTTCTCAAGGTTCATCTATTTCAAAGAGCCTGAAATTTGGTGTTCAGCAGTGGAAAAATGCTAAAGTGCAGTTAATAAGGGTTGTTTTCATTCCCAAGCCTTAATTTTTATTTTTTTTTTCCAGAGAGACCTCACTTTGATCAACCTGTCTGCCAGTTATTTGCACTGACAGCTAGGCCAGCAAGCTAGCAATGCTGCCGAACACCACTATTTGTTCAGGTTCTCTCTGTTCTGACTAAATGCTTAATTTTACAGTTACAGCTTAGCTCTTTTGCACTAGGTCTGATCCTCTTGTTCGTTTTCCAAATACAGCTCCTTCTGTAACATCATCCTCAATTTTCCTCTACAATTGTGAAAAATGGTCTTTGGTTCTTCTCTGTTTTTATTGATCACACTCTACTGTTTGATGATTCAGTGCCTTGATTAAATCTTTCATTGCTTATGCTATGCAATTACTAATTCTGCTTCACATGTCTTCACAGTGTTGTCAGTTATCAAGACTGCTACCCAGAAACATCCTGGTAATTACTTTAATGCTAGTGATTCTCATCCAAGATGTTCCATTTAACTGCTTGCTCTTTCATTTAAAAGCAAGCAATATTTAACCGTATCAAGGCTTAAAAGAGATTCTTGAAATGATGGACTTGCTGACAGCTCTAACAATTTTAATGCTATTATGCTGCAATTCATCCACATGAAGTGCAAGACAATAAAAAAAAAAATCCAGTGACTACAGCTTTTTTTGCCCACTTTTTACAGGCGTGTATGTCTGAACATCTAAAAAGATTTGGAAAATGTGGAAATAATTTTCTCTTTGGTAGACTGGAGTCAAGAAGCAAGATTCTGCTGGCAGTGTTTAGTGGTCTACAAAGCGGTAACATTAGCTGAACTCTGATGAGGAGACTCATGGAACATTTTTAACACTTTGATAGCAAACAGTCTTCTGGTAAAACAAAACCCAACAAACACCCAAACCCTATATTGGTAGTCTTCAGTCATCTCCCAGTCCTTCTAGGTCCACGTAAACAAGAAAATACATCACTGTTAGGCCTTGACTAAATGTGCCTGAAGTAAAGCACATTCAAAGAGTTGAGGCACTTTTGTCAGGCACTTCATTAATAATTTCCAAAAGTGTTAAAATTAAGCAAACTGTTGACTATTCTAGAAACAAAATTAAATTCAGGAATTGCATGCGTCGGACCTAAAAGCTTCTGTTACATTGCATTTTTAGGTATTGTGTACAAGTAACACATTTTATTCAAAGATGTTTTAAATACCTTTAGATAAAGAATATTATTAACAACTTCATGTGTTGGGGAATCATTAGCATCATTTTATAAACTGCTAATGGGAAAATGGGGATGTACTGAGTAGTGACCTATATGTAATAGGAGATATATATATCTTACACTCCTATATAGACTAGAATATTATACCACTTTTAAAGCAACTCAGATTTTCCTAAAGCATATTCTAAATAGTCCAGTAAAAAAAAATTATACAGTAAGTTTACTAAATACAGACAAAAACTGGAACTACAAATCCTAAACAGTAGTAGTAATATTCTTTCCTTACATAGTACGAACTTCAATTGATAATTAAGCCATGATTTTTTTTTAAAGTATCTGACTGTTTTATTAATTGCCTTTTTATTTTTGCCTTTACATTGATACAGGCTTTTCCCTGACTTTGATCTGATAAAACCGATAAAGCTTTTAATGACATAAGTTATTACTACTGTAGATTTTTCTAACAACAGTCTTTTTAAAATACCTAGCTTATGTTGGGGTAGCTCATGAAAAGATGGCATCTTTTCTCTCTTGAAAACAAGAGTATTCTGTACAAGCTACAGTAAACTTTAACCGTGCACTGCAGGTAAATGAAATGACAATTAAACAAAGATGACTGTGATAGACTAGTAAGACTGGCAAGGGAAAGATACACCCACTGCTCTGAACGGAAACAGCAAATCACTTCAATGCAGTAACCTGGGAGAAGTCCAGGAGCATGCAATAGTTCACATGGACACCAAACTCAAAATCCATATTGCTTTGTGAAAAACGCTAGAAGCAACAAAGTGACAAGTAACATCCAGGGTTTACCTTTTAAAAAATCAGCAATATCACAATGTGAACTAGTATTAATTGTTAAAGTAAACATATAGGAGTAGTCTTAACTGACACTCTTCCCTGACCTAATGCTGTCACATTTCAGGTTGTACACACCAATTTAAAACATTGATTAAAACAAAAACATGCTACTTTCCAACAATATTTTACAAGGAAAGACTGAGTTTTTCTCTTAAGTTTCACAGGGGGTTTTTGTATCTTTGCAGACACCTGTCATAATATTAAACAGATTCAACTTTATAGTTCAGTGAACACCTCATTTGTATCTCTACAGAAATTTCTGTTCAGCTAATAAATGACAACCAAAAGATACCTGCCTGGGGAATAAGCACTGCTAAGAATCCTAAGGAGGTATATTTATGATATATAAGCAACAAAAAGGCAGTAGGACTCTGGGAAATTTAAGTATCACAGGTGTTTACATCAACTCTGAATAGGAAGTAGTAAAAGAGAATATATAATCTCAGTAGCAACACACAATACTGGAAGCTATTCTACTTATTTTTTCTTAGATTGTGGACTGGCTTCATATAAAGTAAAGCTGGTAGTATGGCAATTCAAAAAGCAAGAGGACATAATTTTAGAATGAAAGTTGACTTATTTAGAATTACCGCATTTTAATCTTGGTTTATTTAATATTGCTGCTGGAAAAAATCTAGCAGCCCTTCATACTTAAAGTGTTATGTTAACTTCTAACAGAATAGTAGGTTAAAATTAATCAGTTGTACAGATTTTTCCTTCCATACATAAGATAATATTACAGTAAAGGAACTACCAAACAAAAGAAGATTAATATGATTTGGAAAACAATGAAATCATAAATCATCATAATTTCGAATAGAAAACAGAAACTGCTGCAAGGCAAGGCAAGCATTTTAATATATAACTTTAGGATATTTAGGTAGTGTTTGTGTTTATTTTTGCATTTGTTGCTTCACTGTTATTATTCTTATCAAACAAATCTCATTTTTGCAGTTCCAGAAGCTAATCCTAAATTATAATTATGCTCACGGTATACCTCAGGGAATACTTGCCGTTCAGCATTAGACCCCATCCCTGGAAGTAGGCCCCATCCTTGGCAGTGTTCAACAAGGCCAGGTTGGATGGGGCTTTGTGCAACCTGTTCTAGTAGAGGGCGTCCCTGCCAACGGCAGGGGAGTTGGAACTAGATGGTCCCATCCAACCTTAACAATTCTATGATTCTATGATAATTTACAAGCCTACCTTAAAAATGAATATTGTATCTTCTATGTAGGAAAAAGTGCTGTTGACTTTCTGAACTACCAGTATGACTTGAGAAAAGAGATCTCTGCTCTGGTTTTATACTAATGCAAATCAGTGCTGCCACATCTGAATGCACCAATGCAATTCTTGGTTACTGGTTTTCAGTTTAAAAAAAAATAATAATCCAAACAGCTAAGGGATTGCCATTTCTTGTCTTTATGATTTTAAGTCAGAAACATCCGCAAGCCCTGCCAAGGAAGCCTCTTCCTCCGAAGAGAAAGACTGCATCAAGTAAAAGTTGACAAACGTTTCATAAAAACTGTTCCTTAAAAAAAAAAAACCTTAAAAATTTCCACATATGAAAACCATCTAGTATTGTATAAGACTAATTCAAATTGTCTCACATACCTGAGGGAGAATTATGAGCTGAAGCCAAAGATTTGGATTTTGAATCTGAAAGTCGGGAAATGCTATTGGCTCGAGTTCTAGCAGAAACTTTACTATCTCCTGCTGATGTTAACCTTGCACCACTTCTGATAATAGCTTCTGGTGTACGAGACGAGGCAGTGCTTCTTGTTATTGTTGCTTCAGAATCACTACGTGCTGATAAAGAGCCAAGTCGAGTTCTGCGAGGTTGAGCAAGTAAGTCTATTCTGGAAATACTTCTCCTCCCTGACGGAGGTTTTGACGTAGAACTTGTAGTGGACACTTCAGAAGCCACTGAAGCCTTATCGGCGTCAGCAAGCTCGCTGTCTGAGGCTTCACCAAGCCGTGCTCTGCGCAAGAGAGAAGTTCTTGTAGGACGAGGTCTTGGAAGAGTGGTAGATTTACTAGATTGCCCAAGTGCAACAGGAGAGGTTTTTGATTTAGCAGACTTTCCTTCCATTTTAGAATGCAAAAGTTCATCTGCTGAAGCAAAAGGAACTCTTCCATGTGATTTGCCAGAGTACGTTTCTTGGTCAGATGATAAGATATCAGAAATGGCAGAATGAGGTACGCTAGATGTTTGGTCATCATCTGTCAAATCTACTGATGGTTGTCTCATTCTTCCACTGGACTGCAGAGTTTTGCGAGCATCAGCTCTAGACCCACCATCTGAAGATCGACTTTTAGTTTTCTTTTCCATCTTTTCTCTGGCACTTGTTGCAGAAGATTTTAAAACATCCTTTGAAGGGGAACCAGAGGAACATCTATCTTTATATAAGTTTGTAAAGCTCTTTCGCTTCTGTGTGGATTTGCGTTCAGTGTCACCAGTAACAAGACTGATTGTGCTGGCTGTATCTACATCTGATTCTGGTGATATGGAATTATCTCTGTTATAGCTAGGAGTCTCAGGACCTTCATCAGTTTTATTTTCTTCACGCAATTTAGCCTCAAGGAAAGCCATTACAGCTTCTGTGTCTTTTAAAATGAGTGTTGTATCTAGACTGGAATCAGTGTCCATTGAATCACTTCTGTCACGTATCCTGTTTGCAGATGCTAAAGGGGCAGCAGATCCAGTCTGCTTATTAATGTGAGGAATAAGTTCTATAGGTATATTTGTGCTAGGTTTATCTATAGTAAAGCTACCTTGCCTCACTAATGGTTTTGAAGATTCCTTTTTTTCTCCTCCAGATACTTTAGGACTTTGTCCTTTTACTGTGTCCTCATTTTTTCTTCTTTTTCCCTCACTTTGTGCCAACTTCATTTCTGCTTTATCTGTAACATGCCCAGGAGCTTTGTCTTGATTATCCAAGGTTTTGGGTGACATAGCAATCTCCTCCCTACCTTTCTCAACCTGGTTTGCAGCAGATTTTGCAAAGGATAATTTTGTGGGTGTCCAGTGTCCTTGCTCCTTCCTTTCTTGTTGCTGAATTTTTGCTAAAGCTTGTTTCACCACAGAAGTTTCTCTGCCAGTTTCAACTCTCTCTTTACTGGAGGAACTGGGGAAAGAAAAAGCTTTGTCTCCAGTAGCTTTGGGCGAAAGACCATTCATTGTTCTGCTAGACTTAGCTATACTCCTGACGTCAGCATCTGAGGCACGAGCTGGAGTTTCTTTCTCCTGAAGTTCAGTGTCTTGCTTTTCACCTATTTCTGATCTCTGATGAGATGCAGTTTTTGCTCTTGAGCTTTCATTCGCTTTCTCGTCTTTAGGGAGCTGTGGAAGCGTCCTCCTCTTTCGCTCACCTTGGCTGGTCATAGAAGCAGCTGAACCAGTGCTTCTAACAGAAATACCAGACTCACTGATGTCCGTGTCTAAAAATAAAAAGAAAAAAAAGCTGAGAAGTCATGCAATAGTACGGTAAACAGAAACAATAAATTCTTAAGACTCCATAAGACTAATAAACCAACATAAAACAGAACTAGTCCAATCCTCTGTTCTATGGCAGGCTCAATTATACTTAGACAAATAAATGTTTAAAAACATTTAACAAGTTCTTAAAAATCTCACCTGATGGAGATTTGACTATCCCTTTAAGATATTTGGGTAGATAACTCTTAAAATAACTTTTTTTATTCTTTACCATGAGCTGAACTTTCTCCAATTTAGCCCATGACTGCTTGTCCTATTCTCATTAGGCATCATTTCCTCTTTACAGGAAAAAACAAAACACTCCTCTCATTACAGAGTGGAAACTCAGTGAATTACATTAACTACCTCCAAACTATATGTTGTACATAACTAGCTATAGTATTTCATTTCACCGTTGCAATGCATTTTGTAATAAAACTTGAACAAAATCATGCGCTAACATAATTTAGAATGTGTATCTCCTGATTACAGAGATTACATATATCAAAAAAAGTATTTTTGTATTTCTAGAAATAGAGTGTTAAGAGTGTCATACAAAAGAACAGCTCATTCTACACAACCTAAAGTGCCGATACAGAGCATATGTGTGTAGAAGCAATGTCTAAAGGGTTGCAATGGAATTACTGCAATGAACCATTTCTGGTTTACCACAGAGCTGTGACCAGAACAGAAAAAGCCATCTTCCAAAAGTGTACTTCCTAAAACTATTATGTAGCAGGAAAAGGGAAAGAGTCATTTCAGAAGCAGGGTAAGAGTGCAAAGACAGAACAACCACTTTTCCTTTTGCCCTGTGACAAACAGGCATAATTTCTTCCCAAACATGTATAATTTTGGTTGTGATTAAACAATTGTGTGTTTGTGTGGCATCTTGAACTAATTACTACCTTGCTGACACTGTGACTGTATACTGGGAGAGCAAACACTTCATGAACATTTGTATCATTCTTACAGAGGGACTATGCTATGTTTTCCTGCTTTGTTATATTTTCAGTATGTATGTTGCATAATATGGGCTAGGATCACTCTCATATAAAACCCAAAGTATTCATACATGCAAGAACTTGAGCTACAGAAGATATGCTCTCTCTGATATCAAACTTTTAGTCAGCAGTGTACACTGGAACCTCATATATGAACACAAACTTTTTGTGCTCTCTCAGTAGGTTAGAATAGGCATACGACAAATCACTGTTATATCAGCATACCATTACAACAGAGAGCACAAGGCAAGTCTTAATATTCCTAAACACATTCAGCACCAGATTTCAAAGCTACTGAATAGTAAGATCCCCCTCCTTTCTTCCTACCAGTCTGCTCCTTCTCATGGAAGCATAGAAAACCTTGAGCTGTGGAAGTATGCTATTCAGCTGAATGATGACCGAGTAATGAAGTTTCAGGTTGGACTGTTTAACAATCAATTAAAAGGCAATTTGGGGCCAGTACCAAGAAAGATGTAATGAAAGAAATACCTATGCAGACCAACCCAAACTACATTCAGGTGAAAGTTTCTTTAATATTAAACAGGTTTTGTATTTTTTGTTTTAGTAATATTCAGTTTAATATTGGTAGTCTTCTACCATGCCAAAAACCACTTCTGCTGAGCTCATTTTTATGCTGTTTCTTCTCAATGACACGAAAGAATTTCAGATGAAGATGAGGTACTAAGAGTAAGAAAGCTGCTTGTGTAGGTACAGTCACTCTTTTCTCCCTTTCATAGGTTTCTTCAGCAGAAACTATGACAAGAACAGTTTTTAATACCGTTTTCTAATGGAGCAGGCATAGATGACTCCACTCTGGTATCGTCTTGGTCATGACGTGTGTGATTAGCAGCCAAACTGGCCCACTGTGATACCCAACGTTTACTTCCAGTGGCAGTAGAACCTTCCTAAGGAAGAAAAAAAAGCAGAAGAAAAATTACAACTGTTTGAATCAAAGCACGTCCTCTCTTTCCAGGTTTTTCCTGAATAGATATGCCAGACACTAATTTCCTGGAGAAAGTTGAAAAAGGAGTTTACCTCAATAAATTTTAGAGTTACCAGCTCTAGAACAGCAAACAAACAAGCAAAATCTAGATAGTTGCAGAATCAGTACAGAATAAAGAGTATTTCCTAGTGCAGTGAACTTTCAAACATCAGAAACTACGTAAAATCTATTAGAACATGTGCTAGTTCTAAAACTAGGTTATTTCAGTCCTCAGCACAGAAGAGCAGGAAAAAAACCATGGTGTGCGTTCAAAAATTAAAAATGTGCTTCAGGAAGACAAGAAAGTGACATTTTACCAGTTTAGAAGACTCTCTTGTCCTGATGAAATACTGTATTTACTTCATTACAGAAAGACTACCTTAAGGACTACTTAAGGAATATAACAACATGATGGAAAGGAAAGGAAGATCAGATAATTTGTTTGGCCTAAACAAAAAAAGAAGCAAAGATTAGTTTTAAATTGGGTAACAGTAAAGTCAATGTAATCAGTATCTGATCATTTTTTGCATCTGACATAGAAAGGAAATTAATTTACTTTCTTGATGGTAAACTTTCGGAAACCTTGAAAATTTTTAAAACGTAAAAAGAGTAAATATAAAATTAAAGTCTCTTCTTACATTGTGTTGTTATAGTATCTTAAATATGATTTTTTTAAAAACCTGATTGTTAAATATAATACAATATTACTGCTTTATCCAATATATTATAGTCTCTCTTGCTCACAGCCCCAAAAGTAAGACAGCAGGCAATCATTGATGCATATGTATGTGCACAGGTGCACGTGCACACACACACAAAATTCAAGATCAACAATAGACATGGGAAGGACATGGAGATACTGGTAACTTGCTTAAGAAGGAAATTTGTAGGAGCTATTTCAAAGGTCAGCTGAAGCTCTGCTGCCTGTTCAAATCTTGGCACGTCTGTTCAGAGTTTTGATTTTTATCTAATGCCTTGGCCACTCTGGGATTGCAGTTTTTGACCAGGAACCAACTCTATACAGAAATGGAATGGTGAACAATGTCATCTAGTGTATGATGACTTCTTTTAGATTAAAAGTTACTTCGACATTTGAGAAGACTTAAATTTGTGATCTTGAATTTCTCCTGATTAAATGAATGACCCTAATTAATGCAAACAAGTGGAACATCACAAGTCTCTTTCAGAAGAAAGTCAGAGCTGCACCAAATCATTTATTTGAACTACTATATGAATTTCCATACTATGAATTCATTTCTTAGAATCAAAACGTTATAAAAATTCAAGCCTAATAACAGCAAAGGAAGGCAATTTAATGTTTCTGTTATTTACAGGCATTTCTGAACACAATGCAAGGGAAAGGGTGCCAGAAAAAATATTACAAAAACCCCACAGAAAAATGTACAGCATTTACACATTGGTAACTACTGCTGAAGCCTCATTTTTCTTTCACAGCTTTAAGCTTTCTTTCCTGTCCATACTAGTGAACTCCCGTCTTTAATAAAACAATTTATTACAGCCAAACTGAAGTATGATAGACGTCCTTATTATCTTTGCTACAGAAAACTCCAACTAGCTCCTTGTGTACCACCTAACCAATTCCAGAGAAAGAGATATGTTTCAGAAATCTGAATTCTACTTCACAACAGAGAAATATTTTAAGAGTTTGTAGATTAACTGTAGTAAAGGAACATTATACATTACTCTTCTCTGAAAGTACACTGCCAGAAAAATATTTTCTGCATAGCAGTGGATGTAAATGTGTTTTGCCAACTCTCTGCATATACAAACACAAACAACAAAGCTATGAAACAGTCTGATAGTAGTTTAAGCACATCCAACAGGTGAGAAGTTTATAAAACACACATTAAAGAAGTCACATTCAGTTATCCTAATGTTCGTCCTATAATCCATATCAATCTACATCTTGCAGGATCTCAAGTAAACAATCCTCCAAATCTTTCTTGAATACCAAAAGGAATTTCCTAGTCTTTCAGAAAAGCTGGGTTTACATACGAGATACCAGTCTCTTAACTTTGTGTTAAATCTGCTTTCCCTTATGCTTGTCCCATATACAATCTAAACTGGAACAACAGATCCCCAGAAAATGTCTCAGTGGATTTCTGTGGACTTCTTATTCATCCTGAAGATTTAGAGTACAGGTTCTATGTCTGAAAAGAACCCACAGCACACATGACACCTGGAAGCCTCTCCAATACTTGCCATTTCAGAGCAGAATTTTTTTTTTAAATAAATTTCAAAAAGCTGAATGAAAAAAAAAGAGAGGTCTTCTCAAGACACATATTGCAGTCATCTCATGTTGTTAAGAATCGTATTATGCCATCCTTCATAAGTTGAAGTGACGTCTTGTAAGCAGTTCTTTTAGTCCCTCCCAACTCTACCTGCTTCAGAACCATATTCCTCCAGGGGTGATGGATCTTCTTCCAAATTTCAATACTCACTTTATATACAGCAAATCTCTTCACATTTGTTCCTGGAACAACATTGGCATCTATCTTAAATAGTTCTTTGTTCTGCTGCATTTACTCCACTTACACAGCAAAACCCAGCAACTGTACCCATCTCAGCTACTACTTTGCTAGACTAAATGAACTGTATCAATCTGTTCTCGTAAGGTTCCCTTAATAATCTGACTAGACCTCTTTTGTACCTTCTCTACTTTTGTATTCACCCTTATTTAAGAATAGTAACAATTCTAGTGCCAGTATTTCAGAGGAAGTTTCACCAACACCTTCTACCATGGTGACAACACTGTCCTCTTCTACTTCTCAGGATATATCCAAGGGTCATATTTGCATTTTCACAGCCATATGACACTGGAGACACAATCATCCTACGTTTCAATATAGCAGCTAAGTTCAAACAAAAAGCAAGTATCAAACTTCAGACTGAATGGTTTGCTCTACAGAAAAACATTAGCATAATTAGAAAGGACAAATAAAAGGAAATACGGCCTCTAAATACGCACAGCAGTTCTCCACTTCTTAGTAGCAATATAACATATATTTACACTAATGAAGTTATTCAGTATTCAAAGTGTCAATGGTACTATTTATTCTATCTTCAGTGGGAATGACATGAAATGGGCATTCAAAACAGGAAAAGGAACACTCTAGTCAACGGCACTGATGACCCAGCAGATGCAGGTTTCTAACTGTGCTGCAGTCTTAATAAAAATTTTTAAAAAATCCCACAAAACAAATTTAAAAAGAGGCATGTCCTTAAGAAGCGCAATGTTGATAAACCATGTACATTATGTAAGAACTGTGGTCAACGCAGATAACTGGCCACTGAAAATTAAATGGAAGCTGGATGGATAAATCAAAGCCCAGACGTCTGCAGTGTTTTTATTAATCAAGCTCACGTAGTAAGCTTATTCAATAACAACAACAAAGCCTTTGTTCTCTATCTTATTTAATTTTTTTTCTAATCACACTTACCTTGGTTGGCAAGTGGCAGCTTATAACATAGGAAATAAAAACATTTAAAGATTTTAAATAGATGGATTTAGTACTTTTAATGCCTGTTTGTAATCATTGAAAAGGCTCAATGTCCTCAAAGTCCATGCAGGCTCAATCCAACCATGTCAGACATTCACTTTGCATTTTATTTAGTCTCGTGGCATACCCTACTCCAAAGTAACAAAGCTTGTCATATCAAAGAAAAAGCTGAGAATGTCTTTATAAGAAAATCAATTTTTTTAGGTCCCCTCCAAGCATATTATTCACAATACTTCACAAGCCCTGTAAAGTTAAGATATTTGAGTTCAGAATAATCTTTCAAGCCCAAAAACTTTTTTATAAAATCTTCATAATTGCCCAAGCCATCTTTTTCCATCTTCCTGAAATGAAATCTCTTAAATGTTTATTCTCTGCTTTTTCTGTGTCAATAATACCCTGAATTTGCCTCATTCTGCTAAATCTTCTACAGGGAAAACTGCGATGGGCAGCTAGAACAAGGTCCATCCACAATCTGAGTGGATGCAAGCCTGGAACACTGAGCTATCCTGAGGTTACCTGACTATTTAGCCAAGATCTTCAGTAAGGTTTATTAACTTATGATCTGCAGCTCATTACTGCAGTAAGTCTTCCAAAAAAAAAGCAGCAGAAAAGTTTGTATGTATTGAGAACATGATACTCACATACTCTACAAACCAAACATATTTGCCTCTCCCTTTCCTAATCATAAAACAAACTGAGTGAAAGTTTTGGCAATAAGACTTTAAATATGACAATCTTCTCTCAGTAGTTATCCTCATGACTGTTTTCCCATTATGATATTACAAAACACAACTCTTTCTGAATTAACATCTCTCTTAATTCAACATACGTATCAACCAACTTGTTTTTAACTTTCTCTGGTAAGCTTTTTCCATCTTCATCTGTCTTCATCTCTTCTTACACTAATTCTTGCTATATCCACATAACTTATGTGACTTTTTTACCTCTACCTACCAAACAATCTTCATTTCTTCCCTTATCATGCCTTGTAATAATCTTGTAAATTAAGACTATGCCAAATAACCCATTCCATTTCCCATATACAAAGATCTTTTTATTCAGCAAAGCATCCACAGTAACAAAAAAGACATAATTCTTGTAATTTCAACCTAAATCAAAGTGAATTTTAGTGTGTCAATGCCAGAAAACTACCTAAACCTGCCCTATGATTGCAGAAGTCGTCTCAGTTTTCTAAAATCAAACCCTGTTATTTGCAAAATATGACATCTGGAAAGCTCAATTTTGTTCAAAAAATAAATTATATGTTCTTTTGCTCCTTATGAAATTATATACATGGAAAAATAAAAATATTTTTAACAATCTTGAAAACTAATATGGCACAGAAGAGCTGAATGCTGCAAAAGGCATGAAAAAGAAGAGAGATTGTGGTTATAGATTCAAGCAAAGCAGCAAGGTGAAAGGCAAAGTTTGTCAAATTCTTCTGCACAATATGCCCATGCTACATGGCAACGATTTCCTTGAAGAAGTAACCTTAACAAAACTATTCAAAGACAATAATCTAAATACAAGAACATACTTGATGTATCAAGAACGCACAGTAGCTAAAACACAGCCATGATAAAGCACATCTCTAAGAGAAAGAGATTCCTAGATAATAAAAAAACAATGTATTTGCATAGCAGGCACACAAATTCTTACTTTAAGCTCTTGACATATTTCAGAAAATGTGCTTATTTATAAAGCCTGCTAATTTACAGGATCATAATTCAGAAACAGTTTGCCACGGCCAGTAGAGAAGTAAGCGTGGTGTGCTTCGTTACTGTTATCAGATTAACTCTGCTCCAGTGTGAGCCCGTTCTGTTTCCAATACGTTTCAAGTTACAGTTTATCCATTGCAATGATATCACAATGTCTCCCCAGATTTCAATATGAAATATGATTAACATCTAGCTTGTGTGCATATTCTGAGTCATATGTAAAGAACAGGCACTTTCCATTGCCTAATCTTTCACCAGCTGATTAAATTATACTGCTGCTGAGGCAACTAACATAAGTGACTTCTTATGAGAGGCATCTCACTTGAGAAGTCAAATTGTAAATGTGAAAACTTGAAGTCCTCTGGCTTTGGAAAAAAACCTGAAATGTATTACCCACCATTTTTTTCCTAGCTGACTTCATATCACACATTAAATGTAGACACCTTATTCCTGAATTTTAATATAGTTAGTTGCTTTGGGCTATAAAGCATAACCAGCTTTTCCTCAACTCTGCTGCATAACTTACAAGAAGTGTATACTGTGCAAATGTATGTTGCAAATGTAATGTTGCAAGGAAGCTCCTGCTACTTTTCCAATACACTGGTATTAGTAGTGCATGCAGAAAGGTAGCAAAATTTAAAACACTTTCACAATGTAACATGCCTGTCTGACAGAGAAAATAATGCAATAAAGGCCTAAGAAAAATAGAATACTTATGCATCTGAGCTAATGTATTCTAGGCAAGGTTTTGTTTGCTGTTTAACACTTACTGGTCGTTATTAGTGCTCTCTCTTATTGGAAGAAAAAAGAAGACCATCAAAAATTAAATTCTACCTCTGTGTCAAGAAATCCAGTTGTACTCAGTGGTCTTTTTTCTTCCAGCACTACTGTAGCAGAATTTATAGCCCAATCTTTTACTAAATCTTTCTGGTTCTCGTTGATAACAGGCCTATTATAATCCTGGCTGTCATCCACTCCAAATACCTGAAAATGAAACAAACCATTACATACATTAACCCAGTACCATCCTGATATAATGTTCAATGTTAATGGATGGATGGTGGCATGCTGGAGAGTGAGTTTAAATAGGCTTTGTCGTATTATGCTTATCTGTCATCTTGGTGAAATCCACAAATTAAACAAAAGAAATATCTACTGCAATTAAAAAAAGAGCAGGAGTCTTACGTCAACACTAGAAATTCACGGAATTACTAGTTGTAATGGTCAGATATGAAATAATGACACTTTGATGAAAGAAAGAAAAGGCAAAAGCATTACAAAAAACATTTTACACTCCATTTCCCAATTAAGGAAAAAAACAGTAACTGAAATCACCGAATTTTCAGATTTTTGCTATTATCTAGTGGAAACAAGAAAAACAAATGCTTACATCTGCTACTTACACACTTATTGAATTACATTGCTAATACAAATAAAATTTCAGTTTTTCATTTGTTAGGGCCTTAGCAGATGTTAGAAGTCCACCAGGTCTCTCAAACTATGTAGACGCATCTCATTCAAGATGTGACGTTATATTTGTTCTACTACACTGTTTCCTACTGATGCTTATATTAATCCCTTCAGCTTGTGACAGAATAATTTTCCCATGACATTTTAAAACCACTCCTCAAAGAAAAATACTAGAAAAATGTTATTACCAAGGCAATTTAGTAATAAGGACTTCAGCAGGAGAGGCAGCATATTGTCTGTCAAATTTTTCATGATTCATAGATACTAAGCAATATGAATTGCTGTCAGAACTGAGATATACTTAAAAGATATTTTAGAGAATATTTTGTATCTTGGAAACATATAATTTATAAAATTAATAAATTTCTGCCTGAGAAATAAATTCACTGCTTTACTACTAAGGGCTTGGACATTAGAAAAAATTACAGACTAAAACTGGAAAAACCCACACACATTACAATTGCCTGCTAAAAACAAACTGACAACATCAAAAATTTGTTGTCTTAGAAAAAGCAAAGGAAAGAAAGAAGTGAGATTTATGGATGTTATCCTCCTGCAAAAAGTAGTACTAGTACTAGTGCAAAAGAGACAGACAGAATTATTTTTTCCTCAATCTGTTCTGTAATTCAGTTTTGCACAGCAAAGCTAGAGGACTGGTTTTATTAAAATTCTGAACAAGGTTAGTGTATTTAAAATGGATTCACCACTAGATGGCCACAAACCATAATGTTTTTTAGTGTCCGAGAAGCAGATGAAGAAGAAAAAAATTTAAGCATCTTGTCATTCATCTCCTGCTTATGCTCTTCCAAATGTGTAGAAAGATGTTGCTATAGCATTTATACATTTATAACTCAGGAAGCTGTTTAAAATGCATTGCATTTGTATTTTGCTCTCATGCGAAAAGCCTGCTTTCTGCAATTCTATAATTCAGGTGATGCTCCCCAATTTTCAACTAATACATAAAT
Source organism: Psophia crepitans (assembly GCA_013399095.1). Taxonomy (NCBI): domain Eukaryota; kingdom Metazoa; phylum Chordata; class Aves; order Gruiformes; family Psophiidae; genus Psophia; species Psophia crepitans. The sequence continues at coordinate 1,239,230 of VWZZ01001702.1, forward strand.
CATTTCTAGACACACTTACGCACCCGGTGCTTAGGATTATTTAATGCATATTTCTTTTCTTGAAAAAAAAGTGATATAGATTAAGTTTTCTTTTTAAGGATATAGTTTTGCTTTGTACATTTGTAGCAATTTTTGAATATACAGATCAGTCATCATTCACTGCCTCTTTTCTTTGAATATATCACTATTCTGCAGCCACTTTTTTCCTTGTTTAACATAGTTCCATCGATTACAGTTTGACACGTTCTTTTAAATGAAAGGAGATTCTGATTTTATCACATAAGCCCCTGAAGAAAAATATGAATTTAACACTTCCATATCTAATCAGGACTAGAGGATTAAATTGCTGCCTGTAAATTGCTTCATATTATCTGGTGGCACATTCATTTATCACGTCAAATTTCCTTACTTGTATCACAAACAACAGCACCTAAGGTTTCTTTCAGTCTTACCTTCTTCAGTACTATTTAAGCAAATTTTGTTGTTGTCCTACTATTACTGAAATTACTGCAAGACCAAATTTAAATATTGCCAATTTTTTCCTGTGAAAGGTAATATGGGTAGCAATAAGACCCAAGTAATAGATCTACCTCCTAATGCTCCCTCTGTATACATAGTGGGGCTACCATAGGACAGAAGAGATAAGCAAAGTATTTGGGGACACTATCACTAGAAAGAAAGGGAAAGCATCTTCTTCAATAAATGTGTATTTTTGTACTACTTTGTTCATTCTACATCTAGGAGCACTGGCATGTGCATGCACCTGCCCTAAGTTCCATATCTACACAACTGTAAAGTTGTTCTTCTCAGCAAGAGATTCACAAAGCTATAATCTATCCCAAAGACTAAATTTCAGAACTGTGATATATAAAAACCCTTTGAAAACTATGCCATTAACACATAGTTAAGACTTCAAATACAAAAACTATGCAAAAGATAAAACAACTCATGTTTAGTATTTGACAAAATTTAGAACATCACTTATGCACCTGACACATTTGCAGAAAATGAATACTATCACAATTCCAGGATCAACTGATCCACTTATACTATTCACCAAGTAATGAAAATACACCCTCAACAGAAACAGCCATGAAATAGCATGAAGGTTTCTGCTGGAAAACGTCTCTCAACCATTTAGAAAAATGCAGCTTGTACTCCATGGCTTGCTATGATAAGGTATGCGGGCAAACAGTGGGCTGTTGCAAATGACCCCTGAATGGATAGGCACCTGTATCTTCCTGCAGAGACTGAATGACATTCTGCAAGGCTTCCAATTCTTCAGATGTTTCAATTCTTTAAATATCTTCATGATTACAAAGTTATTTAAGGGAAGTCTAGGGGATAACTTGACCAAACAAAAAAAATCCCAAGGAAATGCTGATGACACTCATCGCTACATCTCTCATCTATTTATATAAAAAGAGTGAAGTTTCTTTCCGGAAAAAAGTTCAAGGTTCTGTAAAGCTTGCATTTGTCAGAAGCAGCAGCTACATCTTTAAACAGAAGCAACTGCTGTATGTATTTTGATTAACTGTTTTGGGGACGAAAGAGATGACACCAGATTCCATGATACAGGTTTGGACATAGTGTGCTGTTTGAAAAAATGAGAATAACTCCTTTTTTTTTTTATTTTTGATAAAGGAGTTAAAGGGATCCTACGCATTCATTTATGACTTCAAGAACTTTCCTAACCATTTCAGATCACACATATCCATCGTGCAGCTGTCAATCAAAAAAGACTTTTAATAATTTTCTATAATTTTTTTATATCACTGTAAACAATACGGCCTTTCATAAAATCATGAGCTTACATTTTTGGGGAATCTGGGGGATAGGGAAGTAATATGTTTCTTTTTTAACTCAGGTAGCTGTATATATCATGAAGAAAATAATTCCTAGAAATATTTTGTTTTAAAAGAAACCCAGATATTAATGCTGTTTTTAAATAGATGTTATTTAAAAATGAAACTACCAGAGAAATATATTTCCAAGCTAAGAGCTTCCTATAAGCAATCATTCTGGAAGGCTGAAGTTTTCTGCTCTCTGCCATATTAGTGTTTATTTTTTAAGAAATTATACTTTAACAGAAAGACTAGGTTATTTCATCCTGAATGCTTCACATTTCATAAAGTTACAAAACAAGTAACAGCACAATAATTATCACAGAATCCCTGAAATCTGAACTGATGGGGAAAAAATGTAGGCATTGCACCAATCTGCACCATTATGTGGAATTCCTGCAGAGCCTCTGCAACACAGCTGTAATGGTGGAACTGTCAGAAACACTGTAAGAACTGAGATGATGGTGGTGTTTAAAAATAATTGCTTTATTGTTATGAAGCATTAAACAATTTCCATTGCAAGTCAGGACAGTTTGAATGGCAAGGGAACGTTGACAACAACATTGATGTAGAAAGCCAAGCCCCATTTACAAAATGTAGTCAACATAATTTTGTTTAACTTGCATCCCAGTTGATCTCTTAAGCAAATGGATTAACAAGTGATAGACTACATTCAGTTTTGGTTCCCCCAGTACTTGAGACACATTGTCTAACTGGAAGGAGCTCAGCAGGGACCATCAACACAGTCAAGGCTGGAGAACCTTCCCCATAGGAGAGTCTGAGGAAGCTGGGCTTGATCAGTTTTTGAGAATGGAAGGTTTTGGGGTGTGCCTAACAGCAGCCCCCAGTACCTATGTGGAACATATTAAGATGACAGCCAGGCTCTTCACAGTGGTGCACGGCAGGGGGACAAGGGATAACTCCTGCATGTTGAAATGAGAGGTTCAGACAGGATACAAAGAAAAGCTTTTCCACTCTGAGGACAGCCAAGCAAGGTTGCCTAGTCTCTGTCCTTGTAGGGTGTGAACACTCAAATAGATAAAGGCCTGGAGAACCTGTCTGACCTCAAAAATTACCCTGCTTTGAGCAAGGGATTGGACTACTGCCAAGTCTGAGCACATGCCTTGTCCTCTTCTGTAAGGGCCAATTCTGTAGAAAGCAGAGTAGTCTGTTTTGGCATGCCATATGCATTTCCCTGTGAAAACAGCTCATGACTCAGAGCACACCTGCTTGTCACAATAGCTGAAACACAGCTTTAACACAAGCTAGCTTAACTGATTGGGAATTGGTCTTGTTCACTCCCCTGTCCTCCCATCCCCTGCCTCCCACCCCAACACATGATTTGGTATCTTTTGTACCACAGATGAACTATACTAGAGATCAGTACAATGACTTCAGGATTAATTCTCAAAAATTATGACTGTTTAAAACCACAGAAGCCATTTTTCTTTAATGATACATGTGAGACCTTCTAGAAATTAAAATAAAAACTGGTCAGAAAAATTAATGGCAACAGGAACCATTTTGTGAAGCAAAAAAAGAAGAAAATGGGTTAGCTACAAAAAAAATAAAAAGGCAACTCCAAATCCCCACGTGAAGTTTTCCTCATGGGCTTTTTATGAACTTTAAAGTTCTTGAGTAAGAAAAAAAGTTTTTTGACTTGTATTAATTTACATGCCTTCCAGAGTTCCTAATGTTGTGACTTTATACTTACTTTTATTTCATTTCAGGAGGTTAATTTTAAACTATTTCATGGTTTATGAAAAACATGCTGCAATTTGACAATACTATAATTACTCAGTACTTAATGTCCATGGACCTAGCTCCTCATCCAAATCTTTACTGAAGATACTTGTATCAATGGAAAAAAAGGTCTTATTTGAGACTCGTAATAGATACGTTCACTCAGTTTAATAGCAAATTATGTGTATAACAATAGGGATTCGGTTGTTCTGCACAAAGCATTAGAATCCACTTTAAGAGCACTAAACACAAACTAGGAGCATAAAAAGACAGGACCATAGCAAAATAAAACAAGGAGCAAGTGATTATATCTGAAATAAGGAATTTGTCACTGTAAAGTGTTGGGAATGTAAATTATAATAGCAATTATGTTTTATAACTCTTTAGAGGAAAGGAAGATGATGAATATATTTGATTGTCAGAGAAGTCAAATAAAAGTAAATTTCAGAAACTGAGCTGTGAACTGATATAGTCAGACCAGAAAAAGAAAGAAAGAAAGAAAACAAGAAGAGGGAAGAGACATTTGGAAACACAAGTGGCATTTGGATGCAGTTTGGATGTGCTAAGCAAAAAGAAAGTGTAAACAAGCAACACGCAGAGGATGCTTGATTGATGGGAAGAGAGGATTCCAGAGAGCAGGGAAATGGAAGATGCTTCAGATCCGTATCACAGATCTTGGCAATGCTGCGCTTCATGTTCACATTGAGCTCCTCCTAACACTTCAAAGAAGGTAGCCCAGACATCCACAGTATACAGTAAACGGATTATTAAAAGTCAGAGTTACTGATCGGATAGAACAGACAAGAGGAAAACTTTTTCTTCCTACCTTTGAGAAAGTGTGACAAGCCAGAGTACAGTGCCTAAGCTCACTTTGTGTTTAACTACTGCATGAACTCGGTTGCTTCTGAAGAAGTTGGATTTTAATAGCTTTCGCTTGTTCTTGGCAGTTATCCTAGCCATCCCATGCGAACAGACTGTGTTCTGTGCAGGGCATATCTCATGAATAGCCATGGATTTTCACAGAAGCTATTTATGTCATTTTAACTATATATTGAAGATATAGAGTCAGACGCAAGATGCTCTGGTATAAAAAAAAAGCCACAAAAGCAAATGAAAAGGATCGGCATGCCAAGTCTAATAACTTCCTCTTACCAGACGCCAGTTACATATTTACATGCATACGTATTTTGTACCTGTCTCCTACAGGGAAGAACTCACTTTCTTTAGAATTCCAAATTCAAAAGGAAACAGTAAGTTTCAATAAAGTAAGAGACTGTAAGACTCCTCTCCCCAGAAGAAAAAAAAAAGATTACAAACATCCTCTAAACTCTTGACAAAATACATCTGTTCAGAAGATTTGATAGGCTTCAACTGTTCTACCGCTTTTTCAGCATTGTATTCATAAAATACAGTCATTCTGCAACCAAGACACTGTGGGGCTGAAACGCATTCTTGCTAGAAAAAAATGCTGAAGCCTTGATAAAAGCAATTAAACCCAGAGGGTGTGTAACGACGGACCTGAAAGGCATTTTCTGAAAATAGATATATCTGTCTTGGTTCCTTAAACAGTCATTGAAACATGCTGAGATCTTTTTTTTTTTCTCCCTAACTTACTTCCCTTCTGTTGATTCTTTCCAAGTAGTTTGTAATTTATAATACTACAAAAATTTGCCAAGAGGAGTTCCATAATATGTACATTAAACTCATAACAGGAGAAAATAAAATGCCACGTATGTTAAGTATCATAATGAAGAACATTTCCCCCTCCCTCCTCCACTTGCACTGTAAATCTAAGTTTTTGGATGAACGTAGTTTTAGTAAAAGAGTATACATTTTCTGATCAACCTTGCAGATCTTAAAAAAGTTTTCATTTGGTATACGGCTCCAAGTTTTAAAATCAATCCCTGCTGTGCACTGCACGATTTATAAATTACACTTCTCACAGAACTAGACTGGTTCCATATACAAATGTAACAATGTAATAAAATACCCACTTGTGATTTTGTCACTTTTACTTTCAAAATATTTAGCAGAACATTAATCTTAGACCTGTCAGTCTACCAATCTTCATTTAGCAGTTATTTTATGCTTAATATAATGCTTTGTGCTATTTGCAAAATTGTTGATAAAACTAAGGTTTGCAATAGACAAGTTTGTTGGGTGAACAAACTTTATGAACACTTAAAGCAACAACAACAACAACATCATTTAAAAGTACGCAGTCCTTGAAGAACACACTGGCCAATAACATAATATGGTACAAACAGACATACCCTGGGAGCAAAAAGAGTAAGGAGATTCCATTTTATCATAACTGTCTTTCAAAATAGATTCCCAGTCATACACAATACTCAGGCAAAAAAAAAAAAAAAAAAAAAAAAAAAAAAAAAAAAAAAAAAAAAAAACCAAAAAAAAAAAAAAAAAAAAAAAAAAAAAAGTCAAAAAAAAAAGTCAAAACAACCTGAAATATAAAGATATAAAGTATCATCATGAGCAGAAAGATGTAGAAAATGAAAGTGGAAAACCTGGCATCTATATGAACACCAACACAGCTTTTCCTCCAAAATTATTAGTTATTTCAAATTTTTAAAGAGGAAAAAAAGAATCTCCCTCAAAATTGTGTCAATAGAATAATTTTTTATATATTCTCTTTGCATACTATATAAACAAGTAAAATTAAATATGATTGCATGTACATTAAAAATAAGGTCATTACTATCATGGCCTGTCTATCTATATAAACACAGACTTCAAAATATCATCCTTTTCCAATTTAAAATAAATTGGAACTTGATCTAAAGTATGAACTTTGCACTGAAAAAATCTTTAAAAGATCACAATAATTCTTTTTGAAGATGGCAGAAGGATGGATTGAGGTTTGATTTTTGTGGGGTTTTTTTTTCCAAGTTTTACTACTGGTTGGGAATCAATATGTTGAATTTGAGATCAAAAATTATTCAGCTGATAAAAAAAAAATCAATTATTTATCAGGAACTTTAAATGAATATAACATAATTCAAGAAAACAATTTTGGGACCAAGCCCTGTGTCTCCATATATGAGCTTATACAACATTCTGGATTCTCTGATTAGCTAGGCTGATGAGAACTGAAATATATAAAGAGCCTTGATTCTGTTCCTTCCCTTCCCACACATGGGAGTTTAACTCTGCTATGGAAATGCTTTGCAGAACCTACTATTCAGAAATACTCTGAAATGAAACTGGCTTGAAGAAGAAAAACAACAAAAACCCCTACACAAAACAAAAAAGGAAGCCCCAAGAAAACGCCCTAAAAGCTTTAAAAAAAAATAGATTGATTTGCTTTTTATTTATTGCATCAGCCTCAAAGTATTCAATATTCGAAACACATCCAGAATTATTTTCACTTTCATTTATTACTAGTAGTATTTTGAAAAAAGGAAACTCATTAACCTGATAATTTGCAGTCTTCTGGCATCAACAAAATGGAAGATGAACTACAGAAACGTCATTTTGAATTTTTTCATCCTCTGACAGACTTACCTTTTCTGTGGCCTAGGAACACTTTTTAATCTGATATGACTGCTGAGAACAACTTACTTCTAACAGAACAAATTTGATTATTTAAAAAAATGTTAACCAGAAAATTTACAACTCCATACAAAACAGAGAGCAATTGTGTTAAGAGAAGAAAGCATTGAACCTACCTAAAGGGCAGAATGATTGGATGTAAAGGAAAACCACTGTGTGTTAAAAGTACATTTACATGTTAAAAGTAACAAAAATCAAAACAAGATCCTGAATTTGTTTTATTTTGTACTTAGCCCTTAGCTGCAACAGTAAGAGTACTATTCTGCTAGAAAGAGTTGTGGCTTTCTGAAGCCCTTTGAGTAGAGAATATTGTATGTCTGGTATGATCCAGGTGGTCTTTGTGGTATGTAAGAGCAGCTTTTATTCTTTCCACATTTATGAAATTGTTCTCAATGGAAAATTTAAAAAGGGTCTACGAGGATAAAAAGAGAGCCAGCATCTACTATTCTATCATAACTTTCTTTCATGTGTTTAATATATTTACTTTCTAAACCTGTTTACCTACTACTTGTCTATGAATTTAAGTGACATTGGAAGAGCTAGATGCAGAGGTATCACTGGCTAATGAAAGGACTTTTACAAAGTAAGGTTTATTGCTATTTTTCAAGTGTTCTCTATTTTTAAAGAGCATTAAGACACAACATACATATATTTTCTGTAGAGAACAGGAGAAAAGAACCCAAGATTGTGAGGCACAGCACCGAACTTGTTTAGAATTTTTATTTTGTAAACTAAAGGTGACAGAGGACTATATGGAAACCCATGATGGAACAAAATTGCAAGTGACCTGGTGACAGGAGAGGGAAATGTACAACATATTTCCATACCAGTAAGACTGGCAGTATTCACTCACTCTCTATATATCAAGAAAACTAGAGGATTTGAAAGAAATAGTAAGAATGTCAAATTACTATAAAAATAAAATGCGTCAGAAGTCCTAGAATATATTTTGCAGAAAATTACAATAATCAAGATGGAGTTTGTGTGCGTGGGTTTGTATTACTTGTGAAAAGCACAGCTGGATCCTATGTAGTAAGCACAGGAATTTTGCTGAGACAGCATCCTCACCAGCTGATTGACTAAGGAGCAAAAGGCAGTTACAGTTGCTAAGAGCTGAAGATTGCAACTGTTTGCAAATTATAACCACTATTGCTACAATGGGAACTCTGACAAGTCTTTCCGTCCAGAAATATCATGAAACGAAATTCACTTAAGCAAAAACAAACAGAAAGCCCCCTAAGCCATAACCATTTTCCTTCTGTGATAGTTTCATATTTTGGTATTGGTCCTGAACACATACATGTGGAGTTGTGGTGAGCTGGGGGTTGGCCTCTTCTCGCAGATAACTAGTGACAGGACAAGGGGAAATGGCTGTAAGTTGCGCCAGGGAAGGTTCAGGTTGGAGATGAGGAGAAAATTCTTCTCTGAAAGGGTGGTCGGGCATTGGAACGGGTTGCCCAGGGAGGTGGTGGAGTCACCATCCCTGAGGGTGTTTAAGGAAAGGTTAGATATGGTACTTAGGGACGTGGTTTAGTGGGTAATAGGTGGTGGGGAGATGGTTGGACTAGATGATCCTTGAGGTCACTTCCAACCTTAATGATTCTATTCTATTCTATTCTATTATATTATATTTTAAAACAGAAACTATGAAATCTTATGATGGCTGCTTCTCTGTCTCTGCCTAATAACACACATGGAGATTTCTCCTAACCTCTATAAAATTTGATTTTTTAATTAAATTAAATGAATACTTCAAATTATTTATTATCTATTTTTTTAATTTTTTTGTTCTCCAAGATGTTTGTTTTGTTCTAAGAAACACGACACACCAATTCCAAACCGAAGTAACCCATTCAAAGCTGTCCAAAATACAGTGATATTTACTTCCTCTGACTATATATTAAGGTTTTATAAATAAAATTCAAACAATAGCACAGAAGAAACAATTAGTATTCCTAAGTAATTACTCAGTTCCTATTATGGCTGATCTAAGCATAGAAGATTTTAAAATACCATCAATCTAAATGATTAACTGACATACAAGTGAAACAGGAACAATCCCTGGATAACTCCAGGTGTGTACAGGTATTGCATTTTTTTTTTAATGTTTACAGCTAAAAACTATTTGTTCTCTATTTTTATGACGTACTTATTTGTCCTAGAATCAAATGTATTTTTTTAAAATCTCGCAAATTTGCAAACAATTTAACAAATTTATCCTTTTCCCACTCTGTGGGCACTTGTATCAACTGATTTTATTTCAGTGACCTTGCCTGTCAGATCTTGATATCTTGTCTGATTTTCATTTCACTGGCTCAGCAAATTATCTAGGTGTTGAAAGTTGTGTAAGACACAAACTTCAACGTTTTTGGAATCTTTCATTTTAGGTAAGTGACAGACATTCACTCTAAGACAGTCATCACTGCAGATAAATGATTACACCCACTTCTCTCTTAGGGAAAAGGATCTCACTAAAAAGTTTTTCTCTTCTACTTAGAAAATGTCTTCCTCTTTCCTCCTGGTTATTTTTGTATCTTTCTCACACACTCTTTTCAAAAACCAGGCTTTAAAATTGTAAAAAAAAAAAAGTTATTTGTTATTCCACTCCTTTTCTGCTCTAGATACTATTTTCTTCTTAGACACTGAAAGAGTAGCAGAGGAATAAAGGGATCCTTAGCATTGCAAATGAAATCTAGACATGGAATAGGTGGGGCAGCATCTTTTTTTGATTTTTAAATCATGTCACCTAAATATCTACTGTCCTCGAGCCTATTTCCTAGAATCTTTAGTAAAAGGCTACATTAAGCATAAATTGTACTTTTGAAGGAAAAAATATAGCTCAACATTAAGGTCTTTCCCTCCTAGATGGATTTTTTCCATTTTTCTGAGAACTTTAACTGCATACCTCTCTTGAATTCTTAACTCAAGGAAGCATTATTCATGATGCCTTGATTTTTGACAACTTAATGCTACACTTGCGTTTGTGGTTTGTTCTTACTCTCCTTTCCAGAGAAAAGAGTAGGCTATGCCTACAGGAGTAAGGCTAAGATTTAGGTTTCCCAAGTAAATGAGTCGCACTGAAAGTAATTTTCTTTGGTCATTCTCCCCTTTCTTCCAGTAGAAGGGAAAAAATACCCAAACCAGAAGTATTTAATTCCATAGGAAATTCTTCAGGTAAACCAGACATGGATCTTAGCACCATTCTAATGTGAATTGTTACTGGCAAGCCTGCATTATTTGTGCAAATGATTTAAAAAATTATCCTTCTTATTTGTAGTGTATTTTCACCCCAATCCTGGCAAATGCAACTCTTGAATTTCAGTTAATCTTTTGACCCAACAGACACTCTTAAATGAGATTTAATTAAGCAGACCCTGTAACTGCTCAGAAAAAGGACTGACTTCTCAGCAAAGAAAGAGAGGTTATACTGGAATTATTGATAAAATGCACACCAATAATTCTCTTAAATCCTCTATACAGCAGCAAAGCAGTCAGCAGACTGAAAAAAGTCCCTGCCTTATTCTTCACTTATCCACCTTCAGTGAAGTAACAGAATCCACAGTATTAGCAATTTAAAATAGGAGGGAAGGGAAGCTGAGCTCAGCTGGGGAAGAAATTTTGGCTTCCATTTGGTTTTGATTTTCTTCACTGGCTATTTTTCTGCATTTCCAAAAAATATCATCATACTTCTTTCATATTACCAAATCAAATAAGAAGTGTGCAGCAGGACTCTTTGAACTGGGTGTTCATAATACTTCAGTACAGATACTAAGGGAAAAGATACAGAAGACCTCAAAGACAAAGCATCTCTGCTTTACTTCCTAATAAGTATTTTATTTCTAGTGGTGACACTTTTTAGGTTAGCAGTAAGAGGTATTTATGATATTCAAAAGTGTTTTATGCAACAATAAGAATAGTAACCAATACTTTTACTACCATCCCTAAAGTTTACATTCACCACCTGTTCCTGAATCTCTTCTTTAACAGGAGAGGTTTGTTTCAAACAAAAAACTGATATCCTCAATGGATATTAAAGACCACCACAATATTAACATTCTTGTACATAAATGGTCCATTTCTAAATACTATTTTTTCAGGTTTCCAAACAAACCCTGTTGCACAACCACACTTAGCAAAAATGGGACTTATACATTTCATGATGCAATTTAATTGAAGATTTGTAAGTTAAGAATTAAATGGAAATATTTACAGCCATGAAATGAAAGCAATGTTGCTCTTTAATATCCACTTGCCTCCTTTGGAATGCTTTAATTCTCAGAAGTTCTTTGAATGTTGACTCAGGGAAGTCAAGTCTCCTTTACAGAATCCATAAGAAGTCAAACTATTATCTCTATGATTTTATTGAAGGCAATTCTTTTTATTTTAATCCCCCCTCCCAAATGCTCCATAAACATCTTTTATAAAAGAAAATAATCTGTAAAAAATTTTCTCATTTCCCCACTATGTCAGCACTTCTCTACAAAATAAAAAAAGTGAAGCTAGCTTGACTTTCAAAAAAATATTTTTCAATGTTTAGCCAAAATTAATTCTAAATGTATTAATGTATTCACTCAGCTCTGAAAAAGTTTTAGACATACAAAATCAACCTTTGATAATTCTATAACAAGTAAGCAACAAATTTCCTGTTAAACTGGCCAAAACATTGCCTAGGCTTGGATGCCAGCATTCTGCCACAATAGATTGTTTAGGAAAACACAGCCATAACGGAAACAAAAAATTCTCTTCAAATGTTAGTAAAGTCAAACGGTTAAATGTAGCTTCTCCTACCCATATCACAGAATCATAGAACAGTTTGGGTTGGAAGGGACCACAAGAATCATCTAGTTCCAACCCCCCTGCCATGGGCAGGGACACCCTCCCCTACACCAGGTTGCCCAAAGCCCCATCCAACCTGGCCTTGAACACTTCCAGGGAGGGGGCACCTACAGTGCCTCACCACTCTCTTCCTGTTGAATCCAAAGAGAGAGGTATTTGCAGTTATGCAAACATGAGTTGTATTGTTATTTATACTGCTACTAAGAAGCAAAAGTTCTTCGTCATCATAAGATTCCTTAGCCTAAAGAAGTGTATACATATATGCTATATTCAGACTAGGAAAATGACATTGCTGTCATATAAACATTTTTGGAAAATTAAAGCATTCTCATACTTGCTCTTTATAATGGATGCTGATATTTAAGTTACTGTTATTGAATATATTAAACCTTTTTGGAAATTAAAGCATTCACATACTTACTTTTCATAACAGATGCTGAAATTTAAGTTACTGTTATTGAATACACATTTTTAGAAGTATAGAAAACATTTACATCTATTTCTACATGATAATTTAGATAGAAGCAATTTATATACTGAAAACTACAGAGACTATAGGATTTTAAGAACAGGCGAGTATTTCCACAGGGACATAATAAATTCCAATCTAACTAGTCATAAAAATACCAGTTAATTGAATTCTGTTGCCTAGTACTCTCACAGTACTTAAATCTTTTGAAAATGCATTAAAACTTCCAAAGTAAAAGAACAGCGGTATCAAACAGGGATAACTTAGTCAAATGCCTGCTGCTGCTTTTATGAGATTCCATACTTGATCATTATAGGCTGGCTTAAAAGCTTGCATTACTGCAGCAGCTTTAATAAGCAGAACTGAAGTGGTAGACTGTTGTCAACACATTACATACCACCTAAACATCAGTATACATTTTAGGTTTCTCACCTTGTCAATCATTTTACGGGCTTCCATTTCTTCAGAATTGGGATTTTCCAACTCAATAGTGTAAGTACCTTTGTCACTCTGGTCATCCTCATTGTCCTTTTCAGTAGCAGCAGAAATATGTTGGCTTTTCAACTTTTTGTCCATCTCCTGGTTCTGATTAGGCCTATGGCCAAGGCTTCCTGAACTCCTTAACAATGCAGCTTGTAAGACAGGTAATGCAGCAGAGGGTTCTTCTGATTTTTGTTTTAGAAGTTTTGCATGAACACCATGTACTGCTCTGTGATGCAGTGAGCTAGCTTGCACAGATGAAGGGACTGCTTTCTCTCCTGACGTAGTTTTCATTCTTTCAGTTCGTGCAGAAGGTGTTGGAGATGGAGATTCTGGGCACAGAGCTCCTACATTCTGAGAAAAAGAGTAAGAACGTCTCTTTCGAGGATGGTCTTCATCAAAAAACTCAATCATAAAGGAAGTCTGACTCAAACTGGCTTGCTCTTGCTGCTTTTCTGTGGAATGGACTTTCTGATGTGCCTTCTTCAGCTCTGTATGATGATGCCGTAAGTGTTCTTCAAGTGCTGCCCGCTTACTGTAATGCCGGTGTGCACCAGCATTTTCTGAATCACTTTGTGTACCATCATCATGCTTATTCCCTACAAGCAAAGAAAAGAATATATAGCACAATGAAAGAAATAAAGAAAACCCCAACTCAACACATACAAAAGAAACTGTCAAACTAAAAAAGAAAGAAAGAACTACAAATCGGTGTTCTGTTTAGACTCCAACAGCTATCAGTACTCGGCTCTGCAAATTTAGTACAGCTCCTGGTAATGCATTCAACTTGGTATGAGTCAAACAATCAAACATTTAATAAGCTGATCCATAACAGCATTGCATTTGAGTTCCTTTTCACTCATAATCTCATCTGTGAATACTTATCAGTGACTTACAAAAGTCAGTATTTTACCAGTGGTACTATAGTATGTTTCTCAATTAAATTAATTTTGTTACACAGCCAATTGATCACAAGCGAATACTGAAACTTTCTAGGCATGGTTTAAGAGGAAGAAGAAAACCCTAAAGTAGTCCTTCCAGTAGCTGAAAATATACATTAAGAGCCACAGTTCATATTGTTGGATTCCTCACACATTTGCAATAGTTTATCATGAGAAATGTCTACTGAAAATTGGAATGAATTCTTTGGTACTCTTTCAAAGAAGTACAATGAGTTTTTCCATCATTCGCTCCCCTCAGCATCTGATGTATGCATGTAAAATGGTTGTTATTACTTATTCATTCCACAAATTACTTTAAGACCTATGAATAAGGATTATGTATTTAATAAATCATACATACGCCTGTAAAATCTACTTCATAATGATGCCTGAAAACGTATGGAAGGTTGGATACTCATACAGAGTAAGTCACATCTAACACAGAGCAACTTCATGTACAATGAAAATGTCTACGCTTTTAAGTTTTAGCTCAGTTCCTGGGAAGGACCAGTTTTACCTTCTTTGAACTCTTTTGGATCAAGTCTTACTCATGTATACATAGAATGTACTTTTTTTTTTTTCCCTTCCCCCTCAAGAGGGCAGCTTTTTTAAGGTCTTCTCACTTACATAGTCAGAATAAGCAGCTACTATTCAGTTAAACAGTAATCACATATTGGGAAACTTTACTTGTCATGCTAACAGCATTGAATACACAGCTGAAATCCTAACTTGCATTCCTGCTACTTATTTGTACAGTGCCTAAGAAAATGATATGATGGTCATATACTGCCAAATAATAACAATAAATATCAACACGACAGTGAAAGTCATATAACGTAATTTCAGCAGTGTGACTTCAGTACTGTATATTGTAAGAAAAAGCTGAGGAGAAAAAACAAGATTTTTTTTTAAAATCAAACTTTCAAAGTAGCTAAATAGATTCTCTACCTTTATGATTTGAAAAAATACAAGTAATGAGTGAAAATATGAACAGATCACAGCAGGTAACAAAGTTCAGATATTTATTATAGCCATACGTACGTGACAAATTTTCATCTGAGAGAGGTGTTAAGTTATCATACTTTGAGGAGTTTCTGCCAGGAAAGGGCTAAGGCCTTCTAAATAAATGCCTTCCTATTTATCGAAGTGACATGGCTAATATTTTAAAGAATGTTCATGAATATAATACAGTATCATGAAGACTACAGAATGCTCTGTGACATACTATAGAAGAAATGTTATTATTTTCATCTAGCACACTGGTATAATTCTGTTTTCACAATTTTAATTTTTATCTTAATTTGGAAGAGTCAGCCTTAAAAAGCAGACTTTAGATCAGTAAAACAAAGCACATTGTACCCAGTTCCAGCTGGTTTAAGAGGTAGACATGACAAAGTTGCAGAATCAAGAAAAATGGAAATTGCAGAGTTAACCTGCTGAAATTAAAAACAGAAGAGAGGCTTGAAAAAGTTCTTCACATGTTTTCATTCTGAAAGTTTGAATGTCATGGAAATCTTTCATGTGACCATGAAAACTACTTTCTTCTCTATCCTGCTAAGTGGTATCCAAAAGAAAGTACACTTTTCACACTTAACATGTGATTAAATTTTATTTGAAGTGTCACTGTCTGCAGTAAATGAACATGTATAATCACCTAAAACTCCATTCAACAACATTCTTATAAATACAATATTCTGCAAGCTTTGTATAAAAATTGAAGCTTTTGGTCTATTTCAGATTCCTGACTCAAACCCAACTCCATCATACATGACCGATTTAGGCAGAATAACTATAGATTGTAGTCTTCGCCATAAGTGATTTTTCTCAGAGTACATGAATATTCACAGAACATATGCTATTGGAAGAGTTGCTAAAAGCATAACTTGAACTTCAGAGCTTTGATTCTAAAAAGCAGTTCAGCTTTTTAAAGTAGTGCATGGGAAAAAGTAAAACATAAAATTTAACTAAGGTTTTGGTTTTTTTCCTTTTCCCTTTCAAGATCCATGTTCTAAATACCTGATATTTACAGCTGTACTGGAATATCTCCAATTGGTATACTTATTGTAAGATGATTTAGGATTTGGTTCTCTATCCGCTTTTTGAGATTTAAAACTGCAATGAATTTCCAAGCACAGATCCTTGTGCGCATGTGGAGCATCTGTGATTTCAAATGAACTCCACAAGGGCTCAGGGATCCACTCACTGGATGCTGGTGAGGAATCGTTGCTTTCAGAAACAAGCATAGCTGGAATTATTCACTTTACCTTTCAGTCTCTTCAAGTACACTGGAACGTCACTCTTAATACTTTTGGAATCCTCCTCTGTTGGTTCCCATATCATTCTAGGAGGATTGTTCTGTGCTAGCCAGTCTGCTACTTTGCTCTCTGCGGCCATCATCACCGTTTGAAGCCCCGGCAGGTCCTGGCCACTGGAGGAGGAAGGCTTTTTGGACTTGTGACGCTGTTCCGATGTGAATTTTGTCACGTGATCTTTGATTGTTACTTTTCCTGGAGTGTTGTCATCAAATTCAATGGTAAAAGAAGCATGCCCTGCACCTGCTGCATGGGAACTTTGGGTGTCTTTTGTTGGAATTTCATGAATAGTGCTCTCTGCTACCTGTGAAGGTTGCTGGAATTCTTTTGTAGGGATTTCAAAATAACTTGGCTCCCTACAGAAGGGATAAAGTTCTTCACTTGCAGCTGCAGATTGCTCCTCAGCTTGCTTGGCATCTGTGCTGCATCCTATTAAGAAAAATAGAGAATAGATTTCACAATACTTGGGAACTTCAGGTTCTTCAAGAAGTTTCCGAACTCCTGTAAAGGCCACTTGAGTATATATTTCTGGAATAAACAATAAGATTGTGGAGGAGATTGAGCAATACAGTTCTGGAAAAATAATTCCAGAATTACATATAAAATGTATTACTGAAAAGACAGAACAAGCTTTGGCTGTAAGGAGTGTAAAGTGGCAAAAAGCTCACTTAGAATTTGTCAAAGGAAATTTGCATTCCAAAAATTTTTAGATGATGTAAAGATCAGATGAGTTATTAGCACATGGAAAGCACGTAAATCACATTAGAGATACAGTTAAGATGATCATTACTGCAATTCCAGTCTATTGGAAAAACATCAAATCAAGGTGCAAACACCAAAACTAGTGCTTGTGATCTGGCTTTCATCTCCTACAGTGGATAGCAAGTAAAATTTTGGTTGGTAAAATTATTTGAAAAAGCATTTCGCACATTAACGCAAGAAAAACTTTTCAAGCCAAAATTAATGTTTAACACTGATAAGCATTGGAAAGTGTTTTGAAATTCAAACACTTAAATTTCTACAAAAGATAAAACCAAAGAATCGAGCGAAATCCTACTGTCATCTGCTCTTATTTGTTTCCATAACTTGTAGATGAGCAGAAAAAAGTAACAATAGCTGGAAGTACGCAGAAAGTTTCCAAACCATGCTCTAACTGGGTTAAGAAAGCAGAATGTGGAAAAAGCATGGGGTAGTAACTCAAAGTCCCATTGCATAGCCTGAACGAAGGTTAAAGTTTCTTGAGGTTGCAGCAGAGCTACCAATATGCCGTTAAGAAAACAAACCTTCTGGTGGCATTTCATGAACTAGTAAGCTAGCCAATGTATCTGGTGTAGAGATGTGCTGTAAGTAACAGATGCTTGAGATGTTAGCAGCAATGGCAAGTTACATTCCAGCAAAAGAATCCTGAATAGCTCCTATGTGATTTATCATGAACCACATCAAGATGTTTAAGAAATCTTTTTAGGTTGTCAAGTAAAGGAATAAGAATGCAATTAATAGATTTACTGGTGCTAAAAGTAGCCACACGCTATCAGCTGAGAAAGTTAACATTTGTGTATGAAACTACTATGCAATAACATAGCAAAAGAAATATTTATACTGGAGTCAGGAGTTTATGGGGTAAAGGATGCAGGACAGCATAATGCACCTGTGCTGTTCTTCACAAACACATGCTTCTTGTGAAGATTTAGGAAAAGGTTAAACACTAAAAAAAGAAGAAAGGATGGTAGTTTGATACAGAGAAATAGAATTAATTAAAGCACAGTATAACAGCTGGAAAATTTTTTTAAAAAGGTGTTATAGAGCAGTAACAAAAATAGTACACATTCTTTATTATTGACATGCTTGACTACCAACAGGATAAAACAACTCTGATGCAGGTAACACAACAATTTTGATTTATCTAAAAGTAGCTGTTCCAAACGCAGAAGATGTTCTGAATTCAGACACCTTTTACATTGTGCTGTTACATTCCAAGAATATCCTAGCTAATGCTTTTCACTGCACTGTCAGCTACCTCATCTCTGTGGGGTAGTTTTCAGGCACTACAACAGCAACTCACTACTCCCCTTCCTGGAAAACAGAATGTCTTTTTAGTCCCTTCCCTGAAAACACTTATGCCAGCAGACAAGCTATATAGAATGAATCTGTTCATTAAAACAGCTTCTGTGTTTAGATAGAAAATGTACAGAAATAAACAAAAGTCACACTTTGCAGCTGGTAGATTTTAGGTAAACTACCATCACTCTCCATTTGTTTCATCCAGCTAACAAGCTGGAATGGATCAGACTTTAGTAGGATCAAATGTATAGCCAGAATCCTTACAGTATGCACCACCCACCGGGGAGTCCGTTCCTACTGACCTGTATTTTTTCCCTTTGGTACTATTCAGAAGAGATTAAACCTACAGTTTCACACAATTCCTGTAGCAAGTAATTAAGCAAGATACAGTGTTCAATGTTCCTTCAAAAGATAACTGGCTAATACAGTATGTTTTGAGAAATATTTCTACTTTTGGGGCAGGCAAGAGCAATCTACTGGCCACACAAGAAACCATGTTTTCAAGTAAATATTAAATAACTGGATCATCACCACCTTTCGAAAATTGGAAGATTGTAGCCAAACTACATTGGATGTATGGTAGGCGTCAGACCTATAACACTGGCTTGTCAGCACTGATGGACAACTTTATAAAAATTTTTTCCCTGTGAAACCTGCCTGCAGCAAATTTAACATTTGAAATCAACTGTTTATACTATAACGTTATGCATGGTATTTGATTCTAGAATTTTTGATTAACCAGATGCCATATTGTTTGAATCTGAATTATGACAGAGTTTTATCAAAAGAAGTGAGAAACTGAACTACAACTAAATTGTAAATTTTTCTAAACTAGAAAAATTCTTAGAAATTATATAATGAAAAATATCTGAAGCACAGGTTAATATTAATTACTTAAAATCCTATTTTCAGTCTGAAGTCCTTGTGTTTTTAGAAGTTAACTACACCAGAATTGATTAGAGTAAGGAATTGAAAACAACACGGAAATATAAAATTAATATAGATCCTGATCTGAACCACCCTTCCAATTTTTTCGCCCAAATGTTAACTGCAAATCCTTACAGCTTTCTAAATATTCCAAAGAGTGACCTATAAAACAGCCTTACCTTTGACTTCCTATTATAAAAAGTCATCTGCTGAGATGAAGGAAATTATGTATCAGACTAAATACAGATAGCTTTAAGAGAAAAGCCTCCACCAAATACTGAAGATAGTGATCATCACAGCTCTATAATTTTTAAACAGTACAAGCTAGTATCTGTACAGAAACAAGGGTAATTGTGTGGAATTGAGAGTGTATTTTGGTAAAATGAAGGGACAGATGACTTGTGAACTGGCCAAAGTGAAAGAAAAAGGGGCAGAAAAAGGACCGGGCTATGTGTAAAGAGGAAGCTCTTGTTCTACAAAGGACTAGTGCTATGAAAGACAACTGTGCAACAGTTTCTACAGGGCAAGTCAGGAACTAATAACTGTAGCTGCTACACAGGTGTAGTGAGACCATTAATGGAACAGTGAGCCTAGGAAAGGCTAAGGGAGAAACTATGCCATATTTGGGAAATCACAGGCTTAACCAAATGGAGATTCAGAAAGATTCTTTACTAGAATAACCCTAGAGATGATCATCAGAAAAGTAGCATTTGATTTTTGGGGTTTTTAAAGTTTTATTACTTGAGTTACACACACAAATAGTCAGAATCTTAAAATTTTACTTGCCAGTCTGGATAAGAAATGTCACAGGTGTTTGGTGCTACCCAACACAATCTATCAGATAGGCAAGAAATTGCTTGTGTATATGAAAATATTATCATCTGCAAAGGTAGGAGGACACCTCAGAAAGTATTCTGCACAATATCAGATTTTTTAGAAATCCTATTTTATTTTCTGCCCTATAAATCTAATTTTAAGAATAAAACCTGGAAAAGGAAATTATCTGAAATTTAAAAAGCACTGCTTGAAAAAACAACTATAAACTTGTGCAGAATATTTACTTACAGAAGGTTTAAGCAGCCGCCAAAATATCATACAGGCACAAAGCAGCCAAAATATTTTTATATTTTAGCTTTATATTTTGTACCATGCTTTTTTTTCCCCTTTTCTCCTTCTCTCCATATTACTACTTTTTATTTCCTACTTACCTTTTAGGTTCTTTTTGTGCTTTATGGCTGATGCATATTTCTTCTTTGTTACTTAAAGACATGACTGCAAGAACTACATGTAATGATTCACCCGATAATTAATAAGTTTTTTTTAATGTTGTCATAACCTGTCTTACGAAATAATATCAAAATTGCTCTTTCTAAATAAAAATATGAAATAGTATTGTATAGAAATCCCTACCACTCATAATAAATCATTTAACTGCATGCTTTAAAGGAATTCAAGTGACAAAATTGCAAAACTAATCTTATTTAAATATATTGCTGTGATCGCTCTAAAAAGTTCTGTAAGTTCCTTGTGCACATTTGCTGCTGTAGCTTTGCAAAGCAAGCCTTACATATGCAGCACTTGCAGGTATTCCTGGCCAATTCTCTGCAAAATTCTAGAACAAACTTCTGAGAACTTTAACACCAGTAATTAAACGTGTGAGTGTAACCTCCTACTGATTACACTGGAATTTGTAAAATAACAGTCAACCTACTTTACCTTAAAATAACATTTTCTTAAATGCAAGGAACAATTAATTTGATATATTGTTATGCAATGCTGGAATAAAAAACTACTTCATGCCAAATGGAAAAAAGTACTTCTGATTCTTAAACCTTGTCTAAAAACTGAATTCTGTCTGTTCTTATATTTCTGGTAAAGGCATTAATGATGTAGAATTCTACAACTACTAGTGCGATCAGTAGAGAATGGAGTTTTTGCTTTTCCAGGAAGACTGCAACACATGGCAATAATAATTATACACCTGGTAAACTTGCCAATAACATGTAAGTTTACCAGCTGCTGCACAAATAAAGCCACACTATAGGTGTATGTGAAGATGTTGATTTTAAGACAGACTAGTACAACTATGGATCACTAAATTAGAGCAACATGCATGTCTGAAAAAAGCAGAAAGGTTCTTTCTTCTTAAAGTTTTCCAGGCTATTCTGCTCTGTTAGCAAATAATTTCCATTAGTGAGTTTCTGTTGTGATAGCAAGACAGTAACATCAAAATAATCTTATTAACTTGAGACTGTAAAGACTAATTGTCTATAGTTGGCTTAGCAGAAACAAATCTCCCATTTCAATCTCCTCATTAAACCTTGCCCCATCTGTTACAATTCATGCCTTCTTTTCTATTCAGTGAATAATCATGTATGAAATCATTACAGCATGAAGCAAATTCTTCACAGGATTCATTTGTTAAAATGATAACAGGCTTTATCAATTTGATCTTGATTTGATCATGTTCCAAATTGGTGTTTTAAATACTTAATACACTTTAGCCCATGAAAGAACAAATAACTACATCAATCTTGAATGTTTGCTATTAAAGTCTGTTTTTATTTTAAAAATATCCAAACATGACAGTCTTGTGAAGTTTCCCATTTCCTTTCATTAAACTGTTACTTTATATTGATTTCCAATGATTACATTAATCTATGTTATGAAACCTAAGCGCATGAAGAAAACACACATTGTTATTTCCAACAGGTTAGTGTTTTCATGGAATTTAACTATAGGCCAAAAGGGTCCTAAAAGCTTATTGTCTGTATTTTGTAATTGTATGAAAACATTCAGGATGTTTTTTTGCACACTTCTACACAGACATAGTGTTCTGAGATTGAGGAAGTGTGTCTGTAGAGGCAAATGATAACTCTTCTCTGATCTTTCTTCACAGACACTCTGCCAATACTACTGAAAAACATCTACAGCAGTCAAAAACTAGACTAGTAAAACATACAACTAATGTATACTCAGAGATTAATTGATCAAGATTGGCTTGTTTAGACAAGGAATTTTAGTTCCACAGCCTCCCAAATTAGATTGTTTTTCAAATACATCAGGTTTTGGCTTTTGCCCAGCAATATCTTCCTATAACATTTCACATACGCTTTTGTTTAGTATATGCTTATTCAAACCGACTTCCATTCTTGCAGATTTCTTAATCTTTCAGTTTGAGGCAATAGAAACTATTCCTATACTCCGCTAAGATTAATTCTATTTGTATGAGATAAATTAATGATTAAACAACAACATAAACAAAAAGGATTTCTAACATATGCTGTACATTAAAAAAAAAAAGTGTTTGCCAAGAAGGCACTGGGCCCAATTTTTTTTTTATACATATATGTGTATTTATATAAATGTATATGGAAAACAAAGTCAGTTAAACACTGTAGAAAATATTAGTTCCTTTCCTCTATTCACTATTTACCTTATGATGACTTCAACTAAGGCAAAGCATGTAAAAAATATATTCATTTCTGAAATTCTGCCTAGAACAAACTCATTTTCATCTACTACTGAAACAGACTGCAACTCCTTGACTAGTTTGAGAGGAAGCTGGAGTCTTTTCTTTGAACTCAGGAACTAAGACAGAAGCATTGATCACTTTCTGAAAAATCTCTTGGTAAAATAAACACAAGAGCATGTAAACCATTTGATGCAAAATTGCTTCTGAAAAAGCAATTTGAAATTAGGAAAAAATAAGAATAGGCATGCTACTAAATAGAAGGTGGAATCCTTTGTTGCCTTGTTAATGGCACGGCATCCAAGCCACAGGCTTCAGGATATTACCTTTTAATAATCCTGTATTTAATGAGGACAAATAATGTGCATGTTTTTTAAAACTAAAACAATATAGATACACATGAGTATAAAAAGCTTGCTGAATTCCTATTTTTATTATATTAGTTTGCTACAGACATTGACATCTAAACAATAAAAACACAGATACTAGAGACTTTACCATCTGTGTTTTGGCATATATAGCAATACAGTCACAGGTTTCACAGCCAATAGTTAACGCTTGCTGTAATCTGGAAAGCAAGGAGAATCATGCGGCTAGGAAATCTATCAATGGCATGACTTGAAGGCAAGGACTTATTTTTTTTTTTTTCTTTCTAACTGATGACGTGAGCTTTTGCTTATTGTTGAGAAAAATGGAAGTAGAACAGAACAACATCTAACAGTCATTGCCTCTCATTATTACTGGCATTAGGAACAAGATCTGTGTTTCTTACGAATGCTTAGAAGTGTTTAAAGAACACACTTCTAGACAAGATTTGAACTGCAGACTTATAGATTACTAATGTAGAATATTAAACCTGTACTTCAATAGACTCCATAGAAGCACACAATAGCATATTCTACTTAGGCTGCATATGGTAGAGACTTTTCTCACCAAAAAACCCAATCAAATAAGACTGTTCTATAACTGTACTGCACTGTGATGCAGTTCTTTTATATGCAGCAAAGTTAAGTTGCACAGAAACTGTCATCAACTGAAGTGTTTTCACCTAGTTTCTTTCTACTAGTTCAAATCTTAAGGGACTTACTTTACTAAGTTGTAACAACTTTAGACTAATATGAAAAAGGTCATTATAGGTTATGGCAAAAAGTTAACTCCAAAGACATTGACTTCATTACACTGAAGTGCTAGTTTAGTTTCATTTTACGTATTTTTAGGGTTTACTCCAATTCCTGCAAAATAGGATTTATAATAACCAAGGCAACTACTATTACAAGAAGAGAGAAATTCCCACCTCAGTTAAAGTACCTTTAAAAATTGCAAACTTAAAATATTTGCTCTTAAATGCATGTCTAAACAGCTAAACAAACATAATTAAATTTTGTCCTAACTTGAGTAAGTTTTAAGGTTATTCTGTCACTTTATTTATATGCCTGATGATGGATTTAGAAGCCTAATTATAGACACTGAGATTTAAGTTTTGGCAATACATACTGTGCATAGACAAGCTAACTAAAAAAAATAAATCTGTATTACGGGGAAATAAACATCACCAGTTCAATTTCAGACTACATAAATCTTTACTGCAAAAACTATGAAATGTAATTTCCACTAATGCAGCATTACTGACTTACAGGAGAGAATGTTAGCTAGATCACCTTATATAGCTAAAAGTCAAATACAAAAATAATATAGCACCATACATTTACAGAAATTATTTTAATAAAATAGCACTATCCAATCTCTAATTTTGAGCAACTGACAGACATGGATTAAATTATAAATAAGACACACTGGTTCAGGTAACATTATTTTCTACATTTACTGATAACAAATTATATTATGTAATAGAAACCTCATACATTATAAGTGAAATTGGTCTCTAGAAATGCATAGTTTCTCACAGAATAAAATTTTTAAGCTAACTTAATTTTAATAGGCTTTCATCTATCCAAACTGTCTACGTAACTTCCAAACATTAATATCTGCTTAGTTCCCTACTTAAGAATATATGTACTTTACTAAAGAGCACAAACACTACAAAAAGAAGACAATAGACGTACCTGAAGCCCCCGTCTCCTGCATTTTTTCTTCATGCTTGCTATCTGGCTTACAACCACTTTTTTCATCAGCTTCGTCATCACCCCACCACGCTGGCTGTCCATACAAAGGTGTCCCACGAGGCATGGCAGAAAGATCTATAAAATCAGCCCAAAGCAAAGGAAATTACTTTTCTGTTTAGTTGTGATATTCAGGTTAAAATAACATGAAGAGAGAGTCATTTGTTTGGATCGTTTCTTCTGGAAGCTGAAGTGAATTGGTTGCATGCATTTGCCAAAATACAAAGCAAACTTGGAGGCTGGATAACTGATCTGGGTTCTAAATATAAAAGCTTACTAATGACCTGATCAAAACTTCTGGCACAAACATTTATGCAAAGGCAGCTGACATCTCTTATTGTTACCATGATATATCTGTAAACATTATTTTCCTCTTTCAGTTTGAAGTCATAAGCATAGCAGTACATTCCTAAAAGCTATCTGCTGCTATTTCTGTGAAAAGATTCTCACTTTTCCCCACATTGACCTTTCAATGAAATCTGAACTCACTGCATGAAAAACTGATCAAATTTTGCAATGTTGCCAAGGTTCCAAATTGCTGACAGCTACTACAGAGTGCTGAAAGTTACCTTGTGTAAAACACTACTAAGCACAACCATTTTTAAATAATTTTAAAAGCCAATAGTTAAATTACAGTATCACTAAAAATGCTATTTCTTAGAGAAGATAGATGCACATGATTAAACACACTTAGACATAAAGATTAAGAAAAACCACACCGATATAATTAACATTTCTGCCTTGATGATAAACTGACTGCATTAGTTTTGATCTGGTCTCTTAGGATACTTCACCCTATTAGATTTAGCTATTCTAGTATCATAAAATATCTTCAGAATATCTGTATATGAAGACTGTTTAAAGTAACATGATTGGTTCAAATTCAGTTTAGTATCTTAGTCTGTTCCTTTGCCTATCATGAATTTCAACATTTTTATTCAATGTTTTAATAAAACTGCCATTACAAAGATGATATATAATTTGATATCCATGCCAAAAGTTTCAATATTATTTGAAGATGCTGAATATTTCTTTTTTTTTAAACAGTATTACACTTGAGTTAACACTGAATTGTTCTTAAAAACTTGATGGCTGATGCTTGTGCACTGAATTAGCAATAGTAAACATCTATGCATACATACAGCAACAGTGAGAGAATCGGTTCCCAAAAAACTTCCAAGACTTGCACTCAAATACAAATCCCTATCATAGAATCATTAAGGTTGGAAGAGACCTCAAGGATCATCCACTCCTACCGTCCCCCTACCACCTATAACCCACTAAACTATGTCCCTAAGTACCACATCCAACCTTGCTTTAAACATCCGCAGGGACGGTGACTCCACCACCTCCCTGGGCAACCCGTTCCAATGCCCAACCACCCTTTCAGAGAAGAAATTTCTCCTCATCTCCAACCTAACCCCCCCCTAGCACAACTTGCAGCCGTTCCCCCTTGTCCTGTCACTAGTTATCTGCGAGAAGAGGCCAACCCCCAGCTCACCACAACTTCCTTTCAGGTAGTTGTAGAGGGCAATAAGGTCTCCGCTGAGCCTCCTCTTCTCCAGACTAAACAAGCCCAGTACCCTCAGCCGCTTCTCATAAGACCTGTGCTCCAGCCCATTCACCAGTTTCGTATCCCTTCTCTGGACACGCTCCAGGGCCTCGATGTCTTTCTTGTGGTGAGGGGCCCAAAACTGGACACAGTACTCGAGGTGCAGCCTCACCAGGGCTGAGTACAGGGGAACGATCATCTCCCTGCTCCTGCTGGCTGCACTACTCTTGATACAGGCCAGGATGCCGTTGGCCTTCTTAGCCACCTGGGCACACTGCCGGCTCACGTCCAGGTGAGCATCAACCAACACTCCCAGGTCCTTTTCCTCTGCACAGCTTTCCAGCCACCCCGCCCCCAGCCTGTAGCACTGCCCGGGGTTGTTGTGGCCAAAGTGCAGGACCCGGCACTTTGCCACATTGAACCTCTTCCCACTGGTCTCCACCCATCAATCCAACCTGTATCGTATCCTTAACTTTGATTGTTATTTTTGGAAAAGCAAAGAGAAAAATGGAAGATGAGGATAAAAAAACCCCACTGTGCCACTTTATGAAAATTTAAGAGTACCTGAATGCTGAAAAGCGATATTGAGTAAGAACACTGAAGTACTGGATAGGCTTTATGTACCCCTAACAGGATGTTAAGATCAGTCAACAAAATAAACAGATTAATTAGTTACTCCACAGTATCCTGTATCTGGGGAAGAGAATTCTTTGTCGTGTGTCTTCCAGAAGAATGGATTAAACCTAACCAAAACCCTACAGCCTCATCCTAAGGAGTCAGATGCAGTCAGCTCCATTTTAAGGAAGTAATAATACCTGATTCCTTTCAAGTTCTTGCGGTTTTCTCCTGTAGTAACAGGTAACACAGCAAGTTACTCAAGATGAACAATAAACTTTCGTAAGCCTGGCACTGAAGTTAAGACACCCATAGCAGAGGCACCATGGCTTATTATGTGAATATGAAAGATGATGCAGAAACAAGACCGAAGCTACAGTTTCTACAAGTATTTAAACCACAACAGAACATTTAGGTTCTATCCTGATGCATCTTACAATGAATGCTACTATCTATAGAACAAACAAACAAAACCACCACCTGTTTAAAAAGAGTGCACTTGACAATGATGATGGTAAAAAGTAGAAACTGTTCCTGAAAAATATTTTCAGTTAAACTGCAAAAAATAGCAACTTTCCTGCCACAAATGCCAAAAGTTCGTGATTTTGGGAAAGAGAAATGCAAGAAAACTGATAAATGCTGGTTACACGTCCCTTTACAAGTTTTCTTAACATGTGGATACTACAACAAAAAAGGCCAAAATTCAATTCTGAAAGTTATTAATTATGCTTAAAGTATGTTTAAAATTTCACATATGTGAAGTTTTTACTACCTATATAATTACACAAGCATCCAACCAAAGCAAATAAATATCCTTTCCAAGCTTGTGTGCTTCTGCAGCAAAAATGAATCTTACCCATTGATTTCTCCTCAGATTTCAGTGCTTCTGTAGTTTTGTGGTGTGCTTCAGCTGGGGAGTCTGTTACCTTGGACTCTGAGCTTTTGGAGCTGGTTTGCTTCGACCCTTCTGCCTCTGAAGATTTTTGGGATAACTGCAGTTGGCTTGTGAATTTTTCATGCTACATGACATTGAACAGAGAAAAAAACACCTTCAAAGAGTGAAACAAACCCCTATGTTACCAATAACTACATAATGACAGAACATCATCTAGGAACTACATGTTGTTACCTTAAGTGCTTCTTCAGGGACTCTCATCTCTCCCCTCACGACAGTAAAAAGATTGGTATGTAAGAAATGCTAAGGAAAATATTGGAAAGATCCCTCAATTCACAAATAGATTTTACAGAAAAGCAACAGTTCTGTAGCCTATTCTGACATTGGAATAGTGACACTTGTTCTACAAGTATGTCACTGTTAGGACTAGTACATACAATCATACTCACCGAAGCCAACGCACAACACAATTATTTACTATTTGTACATAGAACATTGAGTAGATGCCTTAATATTGTGTTAATACAAGTACTCTTTTTTTTCATTCGGTAGTTTGCTGAGTAATCACTTGTAACCTCTACTCGTATACAATCTTATACAATACAAATCTCTGTGTATTTGCCTCCAAGAGAAGTAATGTTTCTTAGCAACACAGAAGTTACACATTAGGTTTTAAATAGTAATTCGAAGTTGAGGTTTCTTGCAGTGAGAAACAATAAAATGTACTTTATCAATAGTTCTGAACAAGGTACAGTATTCTAAACCCCATCATTTTCTCTAATATAGGCATTTTTGTAGTAATGAGAGGAATAAATATTTCAAAATTGCTTCTTGAACAGTATGAGAACCCTTCATTTAACACGATCATACTTTTAGCAAGAAAAGCGTGTCAGGGCATTGTGCATTTTTATGATAAGGATATCATATCCAAATCTCAATTTATCTTCTAACTTCAGAGTGATGTATGTCTGTTCTGGAATTCTCACATCATTCACAAACGTCTATAAAAATAAATGAGGACAGAAAGAGATACTGTTAAATTCTAAAATAATATAATAACAAATCACTTAACTTTATACGAAACTTTTCAGCACTGCAAATTTTTTACTGGTGATTCATCAGGGAATTAAACTATAAGCTTAAATTACCCTGCTTCACAAAATATTTCAAAAGGAAGGTTAAACACCAGCCGCTAACCAGGTTGCTGCTATCACACTGGCCTTGAAGCTTCTTACCAGTTTAGCAGTATTTACTGAATTGTTGATCAATGTTCCCTCAACTTAGCATCTCCACTCATTATTTTTCCCTGTAGTCTGCTTTTTCAAACCCTGTCAAGCTGTCAGAATTGATTTATCATCACATTTGTACGGCATTTGACATTGGCTATGAGAGATTCTGAGGTGGCTTACAATTTCTAAACATTGTTAAAGGATTTAAAGGAAAAATGGACCAAGTTAGTGCATCCAAGTAACTCCAAATAGCAGTGCCAAAGATTTCAATATATTCCAACTCTTAAAAAAATTAGATATAACAACATTTGTAAGAAGAAATAACATTATTATACCAGCCAGCAGCCTAGCAGAGCAAACTCCATAGGCTTGACAATACCTTTTGAAAATTTAGTTACCGTACAGTAAGTAATCCTCTCCTCCTTGAAATCACTGTTGGAAACATAGTTGGAGAAATCAGACAAGGTTTCAGTGATTTGGAGAAAGATTTATGCACCTGAAAGTTTGCCCAATTCTTCTGCTGTTAGAAGCAGTACAGATTACCAATCACTCTGATTTCAAGGTCCGAATTAAACCTAACATCAAAAAGTAACAGGAAACTTGTAAAAACATGCTGGCATAAATTTCAAGGTAACACCTGAGATATATAAAATGATGTCCGAGTTTTGGCTGGGATGGAGTTGATATTCTTTCTGGTAGCTGGTATAGTGCTGCGCTTTGGATTTATTATGAGAATAAAGTTGATAACCCACTGATGTTTATAGTTGTTGCTGGGTAGTTGTAGTGCCTACACTAAGCCAAGAACCTTTCAGCTTCTCATGCCCTGCCAGGTGCACCAGAAGCTGGGAGAGCACAGCCAGGACTGCTGGCCTAGGCTGGCAAGAGGGACTTTCCCTTTTATGGAACATCGAGCTCCATATGTAATTGAGGAAGTTGGCCAGGAGGCGGGATTGCTGCTCGGAAAAAGACTGGGCATTGGATTTTTTTCTGCATGTGGTAAGCAATTGCATTTGTGCATCACTTGCTTTATCTATATAATTATTATTCACTTCCTTTGCTATCCTATTAAACTGTCTTTATTTCAGCCTATGAGTTTTTTTTTTCCCATTCTCCTCCTCATCTCTTTGTGGGGGGAAGGCTGAGCAAGCAGCTGCCTGGTGCTTAGTTACCAGCTGGGGTTAAACCACAACAAATGATCAGTTACAGAGGCAGGAAGGAGGAGGAACAATACAGGTTCAAGTCAAAACGGATCTGAGAGATGTAATTTGAAAGAGTTTGAAAGAACTTGGGAAAAAAAAAGAAAGAACATAAATAGGGCTTGAAGTTAGATTATTCAAGTCCTAAAGAAAATTCTAGAAAGACACCTACATAAAATTCTAAACCAGACACAAACCCTTGGTAAGAACCAGGAGTGGGGTGAGGGGGAAGTTTATTCCTTCATTGGAACTGATCTGCATCTTTAAAGGCTTCAAAAGGCAGGCTGTGAGCATCAAGTGAACTGCCCAGGCTACTAACATCAGCCAGACTTGGAAGATGCACGCAGTGATTTCAGACACCAGAAACCAAGGACGCTAATAGGCGAAAGTAAGAGTGAGCATCAGGAACTGAGAGTGTTCTCACAACTTGCCCTTTTGCCATTGGAGGGCATCCTTAAACCTTCAGGCAAGGACTTCTCCCAGAACCTGCCATCTCCCCATGACAGCTCTTAAATTAAACCTTCTGCTCATCCAAGTCATAACACTTCTCTTAAAACTCTCCAAATTAGGCTGAATCTCTAACTGTGAAAGCGAATTGTTTCTTAAAACTGAATTTGGTACCTTCAGAGAAAACTCTATTATCGTGTCAGCATCTTCTGAATTCACTGACAGAGCAAGAGAAAAAGGTGAAGACACATTTTGCCTAGCAGAACAAAATATTAAGCTCTTGATTAAAAAAAACCCAGAGATGAGGCTACAAAGAAAAAAGAAAACAGTAAATGTAACTCTGCATAATATTTAAGACACTTTCAGAGTTATGGATCCTTGAAGAACCTTTCTACAGTATGAACTGACGAAAACATTCTGCACAGCACCTTGCCTTAAACGACTCCTCAAGGCTCAATTCAAATCTGCATTCAGAAGCTAGAATTTACACTCTTAAATTCCTCTCCCCTACATTATCCACTGGCTTTCTTGAAATCTCCCTCTCCTTTTACCTGAAAAGAATGTATCAGGTGGACTTACAAGAATGTAGCATCTTCCTTGTAAAAAATATGACTAAACCAGCTATATGTGAAAAGTCTCATTCTTTGGTGTTACTGCCTTCATCTTCTTTTAAAATCCAAAATGAAGTCTTAATTTAGGGCAAATTCAAGGCAAATTAAATATTTATGGATTAGCTGGTATGAAGCTGCTGCATTATTTTATGAATTATTTATCAGTTGTATATTTTCCTATGCCTTAAAACTTAAAGCTTCTTGCTCATTTTTACTCTACATAACAACTACAGTTTAATACTACAGACAGATTAAATATCAAGGGAGCCTTTATGAAACACATTTACTATTGGTTTGTGCCAGTTTTGGGGATTCAGAATACCACAATCCCACAGGATCACCCTACTTCGAACTTAAGAATTCTACAACACCACATACATGTTTCTAAGCGATGCCACAGCCAAAATATGCCATTTTTTAAGCACTTTGAAGTCAGGGGCACATGCACACACACACACACAAATCTTGAATGATTAAGAAAGCCAAGAATCTGTATCTTGTGTTGCTCATCTAAATCTAGTATTAGATGAAGTCTGGAAAGACAGAAATAAAGTCCTTTCCCCAAAATAGTAAAGGGATCGTCTGCTTTATTTTTTTTTTTCCCCAAATGAATGAAAAGTTTATTTCATTATTTTAAAAATTGCTTACCTTTTACTATAGAAAATACCTTCCATAAGAAATAAGAAAGGTACAACTATTTACTGGTTTGTAAGGAGGAAATTTTGAGAGGTGCTTAATGCATATTTACTCCCCTTTAACATTGTGAGACTCCAGAGCAAAACTTGTGTGAAGACTATCCTCAAGGCAGCTTGAATTTCAGTGAATCACTGAAATGTAGGATGCCTGGCGGACATGTACATATATATGCACATATGCATTTTACCTTCGAGGTCAGAGTTCTGAAATTCATGTGCATGCAGTATACTCAATCCAGAGAACTCTGAAGGCAGTGCGTGCAGTCTACAGACATAATCATGACGGAGATGATGGCATACAACAACCAAGCCTCAGCTGCTTTGTTACTGGAGTTTTAAAATCCCACCACAAACTTTGGGATGCAAGACAAAGCTAGCTTAAAAAGCTAGTTACTATGTAAATCATAGAATCACTAAGGTTGGAAAGGACCTCCGATATCATCAAGTCCAACCGTCAACCTAACACCACCATGTCTACTAGATCATGTCCTGGAGCGCCATGTCTACACCTTTTTTTGAATGTCTCCAGGGACGGCGACTCAACCACCTCTCTGGGCAGTCCATTCCAATACCTCACTACTCTTTCCGTAAAGAAGTTTTTCCTAATATCCAACCTAAACCTCCCCTGATGCAGCTTGAGGCCATTCCCTCTTGTCCTGTCACTTGCTACTTGGGAGAAGAGACTGACACCCTCCTCACTACAACTTCCTTTCAGGTAGTTGTAGAGAGCGATCAGGTTTCCCCTCAGCCTCCTCTTCTCCAGACTAAACAAGCCCAGTTCCTTCAGCCGCTCCTCATAAGATTTGTTTTCCAGTCCCTTCACCAGTTTTGTTGCCCTCGTCTGGACACGCTCCAGCAGCTCAATGTCCTTCTTGTGGTGAGGGGCCCAAAACTGGACACAGTACTCCAGGTGCGGCCTCACCAGAGCCGAGTACAGGGGGAAATAAATAAGGAATCCTTTTCCCCCTCTAAGTCACTCTATGCACATTTTTATACATTCATATGATTTCCAAAGCTTTGTTCTTCAAATAGCGAAAGTCAACTCTCTTTAAGCCTTCACAGAGTTTGCTGACCATTTTGCAATCCAGTCTTAAAACATCACTGTGAAAGGAGTTCATTATCCTGTAAATATCCCCGAGAAGAATGTTATTCAACAGAGCCTTGGTTGTTTGATAATTTTTCTGATATGTTTTTCAGGTCACACGTCAAAGGAGAAAATACAGCTGAATTCTGTTGATACTGGTGAAAGAATAGATTATATCTTAGCAACTGTACACATTTTCTTCAGAAAAGAGAGATTCCTTAATCTTTTTTGCATGAACTAAAAGATAAGCAGGAATGATCAGGAGTCATCATGATGGATTATTAGAAATAAAACTTCACATGATGTAAATCTGACCAGAACTTACTTCTGGTTTATTTTTAAATCTTTTTTTTTTNTAGAATAGAATAGAATAGAATCATTAAGGTTGGAAGTGACCTCAAGGATCATCTAGTCCAACCATCCCCCCACCACCTATTACCCACTAAACCACATCCCTAAGTACCATATCTAACCTTTCCTTAAACACCCTCAGGGATGGTGACTCCACCACCTCCCTGGGCAACCCGTTCCAATGCTAGATATATGTAGTCCAGGATGAAGACTGCTGTAACTTCTTTGCTGAACTGAGTGAATCAACCATAACAGCTAAGAATATTCAGGCACTAGGCACAATTACAGTTCATCTCCTGAAAGTATTTGGGACTCATAAAACTCAAAAGAAAAGCCCTATGTATTGGTAATAGCCATCTCCCTTTAAACTCTGAATTATCTTGAGTGGTGGAAGTGCATTATACCAGGAATGGAATGGTCCTGTATACTAAGAAAAGCATATATCTTTTCACCAAAGAAATGGGACTAACTGGGGAGACTGAAGATAAATGTTTGCTCTTGATGAAGCAAGCAAAGTAAGAATGGGTAGAAGCTGATGAAGCACTAGAGGAGGGACTTGGCTATCAGGGAGGTGGTGTTCTCAGTGGAAGCAGTAGCTAGACTAAAATTGCCTAGTTAGTAGTTCACTGTATTGTACAGAGACACTGTATATATCGTTCTGCCACATAATTAAGTACGGCGTTACAAACTTAAGTGTTGCCTCTTTCAGCTTGAAATCACATAGGTAGAGCTATGTAAGAAAAGCACAGTCAGAAAGAGATAGTAAGGGAAGAGCTATGAAGACAAAGAGCAAGGACTGAACTCCTAAGACTTAATGTTCCCTGTCCCAAAACTGTGGGAAGAAAGAGTTCCTTTGATGTCTCTGGGTAAACAGCTATAGAGCAACTGACAACTCAAACCTGAGAATGAATGAGATCAAGAGAAGCAAATAATAAAGTTCATTTTCAGAGGCAAAGAAAGGTGTCGAATGAAGGTCTTTGAACACACATTTTTATTAAGTTCAAGTTTTATGACAAGGCAATGAAAATCGGAAGGTATGCCTATTGACTACAACAACATAGAATTAGGGAATAAAATCAAATGGCTCAGCAAAAAATTACTATGCACTGAATTAATTTTTGATCACTGCCTTGAAACAGTGCACTGAATCTCCAGAGGTTTATTAAATATTTAAGGAGCAAAGTTCTTATACATCTCCAGCTGTTCAAAAAAGATAAAAACCTTCAAGTTGTACTGGTTTCATATGGAGTTGAGACTGAGTTTTTGGAAGGCTAAGTTAGTTACCTTGAAATACAGAAAAGCTAACAGAGACAGACTAACAGAGTTTTATTTTGAAATGCACTTCAAGATCAAACACCAAAACCTAAATCAATGCCAAAGGTAGAAGATGAAGAGGAAATCTCAAGTTACTATTTTTTGAAACATTTGACAAGCTATTCGCTACCCGTAGCTTTCTGAATATTAATTCAAATAAGCAATCACACACAAACTCATGGTTTTATACTGTACACATTCATGACACAGCCAAACATTTAAGAGTTATATAAAATAACTTTATATTTTTATATAAATAAAATTTTTGAGCTGTATAAACAGCTCAAAAAGCAGTATCTAAAGAGCTACAAAAATATGGCAAGGTTACTAAATTTTTAATAATTTACTGTAATATTGAGAACATTTAAAAAAGGTGAAGCTTACCTAGAATGTTATATATGCAATTCCTAGAAAGGCCTTAAACCGTGGAATGTCATGTGAAACTACTTTGTTCATAACTTTGCATTTTTGCTATTCTAGTTTCTAATAATACTTAAACATTATTGATAGACATTTTGATAAAAAGGATACTGAAAAATTAAACACAAATACAGAATTGTTAAATTGGTTTACATACAACATGGTTATTGCAAAGCATACTTATTTTTTTTCCACATATGAAGTACAGTTTAACATTCTTTTCCGTATGAAAAAAGGAGAAAAGAAGAACAGCATATGAAGTAAAAACCAGTTTCTTAACCTGACATTTTAGATATTGAAATCCCTTTTTTCTTAATCAATATCATCAAGATTTTTTTCCCCTTACGTTTCTGAAATACAGAAGAATAATATATTCCTTTTTATGCTTTTGAGTTATTTCCTACTGCCAAGGCTCTCTTATTAACGGAATTCACTGTAGCCCTTTGAATAATGTGCAGTGGGAAAACCCCACAAAAAGTACATTCTCCTTTTGAATGTTCCCCCATTTTCAATCTTGCATTAAAAAGATATTAATGTACACTTGTTAAGTCATACTCTTCTTGGTCCAAAAAAGCCCCAAGACAAACATACAAAAGACTATGGGGAGCTATCCACTTCTGATGTTAACTTACCCCATTTAAGCTGCCCAAATCCTTCACCAAATGTTCATCTGTAGAGGCATCATAGTTCAGTACAGCATGTTGCTTGTCCACACTTCGTGACTAAAATATATATTAAAAAAATTATACAAAATAAGGTATTTCAAAACCAGATCAAGATAGCATTAATGGCTATTTTTTTAAAAGTAGCATTATTTTTTTGTACATAGCACATTTATTCAAATTATGTAAAAAAAAATTAGTCCCATGCATGAAAAAAATTCCATCTCTAACCATACCCAATTCTGGCCCCAGGTGCCCATAGCAGAATCCTAAAATTAATTCAGAAAAATTATTTTCTTAATGTTTCCCCAAATGTAATTATAAGTCGGATTCAGCCATATCTTACCCAAAGATTTTTTTCAGTTGAGCATAGTATCATTGATGTTTAATCTAACATCACCAACTTCACCTTTATTTCTCTCCTTAACTACATGCAGGATTCATGCATTTCTCTCCTTAACAACATGAAAGATTTGAAACACGAGTATGATTCTGTGGTACTGCTGTTCTCTCTGAAACACAGTTTCCTGTCATGCATCAGTATGTCTTCCATTATGTTGCCTGGGATACTTAGAAAAATATACAGGCATTGAAATTGTTTCTCCTTGATCTCAATTTCCTAAACAAATTAGCTATAGCCTCTTCATTAAATGTGTGAACAGTTCTTGAATTACTGTTCCAATCGGTTTTGACTCTCTCTCTTTCATCAGTCCTCCCTTAAGCACTTCAGCATTTATTTATTTAATTGATTCTTTATTTCACATCCAAATGTCAACCCACAGATCAAGAACAATCCTTACTAATATTTCCTCCAAGAACATCACCTCCCTAACAGCTAAGCCTCTCTTTTAGTACTTGACGGTGGCCAAGTATTTGCAGCCTGAGGTGCTGACTCAAGCAAGGAAGAGGTAGAGTTGGATGTATGCTTCTTTCATGTGTGCATGTGGTCAGCACCCTGACATCTAGAAGAGTTCCCAACTGGATGGAGCTCACAGCTCATACTGTCCAGCTGTGCACACTTGATCTGTCTGTTTGCTGGTAATTCTGCTATGCAGTGTCCTGACATGACTGCATAGCAGCAAATTTCGTCCAACAGCGTTCTTTCCAGTTTCAGGTTCACATCTTCCATCCTTGTTACCCAACTCACTGCTCAGGACCATACAGCACTGAGAATGGTACATTTCTGCCTGGGATATCTGTGCTTATTTCTGTACCAGGACCTGCAGTCTGCCAGTTCTAGGAGTCCCAGATTATCAGTGCATTAGCCAGTTCAAGGCAGAGCATGCAATCGTGACTCCTAAGGAAACGCTTTCTCTCCTCAGAATCCCACATTTATCATCTTGTTCCTTCTTATTTCTTAAGACTTGTTAATACTATTTTCCATCCTTCTTTTCAATTTACTTTCTTATTCTTCCTTTCTATGTCATCATTTCACTGCTTCACTTTCTCCTCAAACAAGTGAAATCAGTCCTTTCCTGGTTATATTTAACCATGCTACTTTTAGACTTTTCATTTGAGCCAATTTGCTCTGCTGTCTTGAGATGTATAGAAGGGGTACGAGGATATAAAGGAGGAAGGGAGAATTAAGGAAGAGCCAGACAAAAGAACAACGAGGTCTATGCCAATAAAAGCTGCACTAGTATACTACAGCAGTTAAGTGTTCTTAATGGTAGATGAAGATATACCAGCATAGTTCTTTTTCTACTAACTTGGTAACCTTTCTTCAAGTGAAAACAAGTTATCTCAGTAAAATCAAATTCACTGATAATGGGTGTTCAGCTAAGCCTATAATGTCAAGCAGAGATTACACTTTTCTGCCCTCAAGTGATGCAGCAATGCAAGCATAAGAAATAGGCTATCTTTACCTAAGTTGCGGGAAAAATTTCTGAACTTCTATCACGTTATTCAAAACCATACTGTATTAGTAATCAATATTATATTATCTTTATGTGCTACTTCCTATTAAAAGTATGATAAAATGGAAAGGACAAGAAAAATCCTTAAAGCTTCATGATATTTTATAATATATTCTGAAATGGTAAGAACGATTACTTAAGAATGTGGCTTTTAGAAAAACACCTGAAATTCTGCAGAAAAATTAAGATTCTCCTTGGGATCAGATTACTTGCATAGAATTGGACACATTTTTAATCATTGCACACAATCTTCACAGGTGCAAAGACTGTGCAAATCTTTCAAATGCCAATTTTTCTTCTGATATGTTATTGCGGCCTTCCATTCAAATTTAAGTACTATCAAATTTATTTTTTATAAGGCTTTGGGTGCCCTGGCTGGCAACTAAGCACCACACAGCTGCTCACCAACTGCCCCCTGTCCCAGTGGGACTGGGAGGAGAAGAGGAAGAGCAAAAGCAAGAAAACTCATGGGTAGAGTTAAAGATAGCTTAAACAGCGAAGGAAAGAGGAAGAACAAAGACGAAATAAAACAAATCAAAGGATACAAAGGCAATCACTCACCACCCCCCACAAGCAAACCAACGTCCAGATAGTTTTCGAGCTTTCCCAAAGTCCCCTCCATCAGATTTTACTGCTGAGCATGGCATTATATGGCACGGAATATCCCTTTGGTCAGTTTGGGTCAGCTGTTCTGGTTGTGTTCCCCCTCAACTTCTTGTGCACCCTGAACAGTCACGTGTGTGTAGGAGGAGCAGAATGAGAAAGAGAGAATGCCTTGCAACTGCACACACTGTTATGCAACCGCTAAAATACCGGTGTGTTATCAACAGTGTTTTGGTCACAAATCCAAAACACAGGACCGTAAGGGCTTCTGTAAAGAAAATTAACTCCATCCCAGCCAGACCCAGGACAAAGATTTATATATGACTGCAGAAACAATAAAAGTCACCGAATTACTGTGTCAAGAGCTGCATGAACATAAAGAGGAAAACTACATCCTCAGTTAAAATGAATTTGTAACTAGCATAACTTTACAATCATGGAATAGAACAGAATCACAGAATGGTTTGGGTTGGAAAGGACCACAAGGATCATCTAGTTCCAAGCCCCCTGCTATGGGCAGGGACGACCTACACTAGACCAGAATAAAAGACCAGACCAAGACTCTTCAAATAAGACTTGTAAGGAAGTGCTCAGAATACAGGAAATAAAACATTCTTATTTGGAAATACTGTTGCTATCACGAATAATGTGAATAATGTAGAATTTTTCACCTTGAAGATTATTTCCCCATCAAGATTCAAAACATTCTCTAAACATACTGGTGATAGAAGAGGAAAGCGTGGTATTTATCCACAAGCAGGAAAATGCATTGGAGCAGCTAGCTAAATACAAAGACTGCACACTATGTTCGAGCATATTTACGAAACAGCCCAGTTAAAGCAAATCTGTATTCCCAGACGTGAACAAAACCTCTATTAGAAAAACAGTGGTTAGGTATCAAGCATGCAGTAGAGTTGAAATGGTTTTTAATGAGGCTTTTATAACATGTTTTCTATCATGAGATTATGAATAAAAGCATTAAATTCTGCTTTCTTTATCATGCATTGTCCACATGCTTTGCAATAAGAGAACAACCAAGTTGTCAAGAGTGTAAAAGAAGGTCCTACACAAAGAGCTACACATAC
This sequence comes from Psophia crepitans, assembly GCA_013399095.1. Taxonomy (NCBI): domain Eukaryota; kingdom Metazoa; phylum Chordata; class Aves; order Gruiformes; family Psophiidae; genus Psophia; species Psophia crepitans. The sequence goes on from VWZZ01001702.1 coordinate 1,278,680, forward strand.
AGAACAAGAACACATTCTTAGCTTCTCTTTTGGTGGATTCCTCCCCCTTCAGCAGTATGTGGTGTTACAGTCATGTTGGCATGTAGACCTAACATAACAGCAGGCTTAAGAGAATATTCTTGAAAATCACCAGGCCCCTTGATTCTTTTTACTACCTCTGAGGTCAATATACAACAAAAAACATTTGGAAATTACTGGAAACTATTCAAAATATTCATCAAAGAGGCAGTTACTTTTGAAGATGATGTGACTGAAGCTTTGTAACGCAAAATAATATAGCTTGAGTACGCAGCTTCTCTCTAAGGAATATCAATCACTGACAAGACACGGCATAGGGGAGAAGGAGGAAGAAAAGGCTCCCTTATTCAGAGACAAGAACCCATTGCTACAAGCTAGTGGTAAAATGACAGTATTTTTTTTATTATAATCTTCTGGAGAGGAATCAACAGGGTGGGGTTTTTTGTTGCTTTTGGTGTTTTTTTGTGTTTGGGGGTTTTTGTTTGCTTTTTTTTTTCATACTTCCCTCACAAATCACTAAGACATCATACCGCCTGTCTTTAAAGCAAAATTACAAGTATTTTCAATTACTTTCTAACAGGACAAAATATTTCCATAACAAGTAAAACTTCTGGATGCCTCCTGAGGTTGAGCACCAAATGTAGTTTAGCAGAGATAATACATTCTGAGTAATACAAAGGAAACCAGGTTTCTAGTAATTTCATTTGCAAGCGAGATTCTAATTTGGCTATTGATGGGTGCATACACAATTCTTGGGAACAAAAAATCCAAAAGAAAACATTTTATTGAATGGTACAAAGAGTTGAGAACATCCGTTTTGAAGTACAATCCTCTTATGAGTTCTATAGTAAACAAAGACAAGAAATCAAGAAGAAACTCCCAAAATATTACCACTAACCATTCAAAAATTATATATTAGAAAGAAGCAGCTCAGAGGACTCAGCTTTGATAGGGTTAAGTGTGTGCAATATGGCTATATAACAATACAGTTACACACTGTAAGAGTTCTGCATAGTGATCCTGAAAGTTGAGGAAGCTACTGAAGTATCAAACTGTTCTGACTAGGACTTGTATTTTTACAGTTCTACAGAAACCATTACTGAAACTGAGTCATTCAACTTCCTCAGAGACAGAGGAATACTCTTCTCTACTAATTTAATTTGCCTTTGTACAACAAGATCAGGACATGGGGATAGAGTTACATCAAGTCATGTGACGAAATTAGATTACAAGTTGCAGAGAAAAGAAAGCTCTTTTCAAAAGCATCTGTATTGCAAAATGTATTTGATCCTCTATTCTTGCATTCTGTATGTGACTTATATGAAGAAAACGAAAATCCTCTGCACTTCAACCATAAGTGTATGCTTGATGGCAACATACTTGAACTAACTTTTCCAATGAACACAAAGATTAATCAAAACAATCGCTCCCCCAACATCTGGGGAATTTAATTTTCAAAAAAAATAGAAAACTGGTGCATTGAGTTCACAGTTTGAGCAGTTGCACATGGAAGGCTGATGCAATTACCTGTAACATCAGCTCACAGTCATCTCTTCCAACAAAAATCATTTCTCGTGGCAGCCTATGACGGGTGCCTCCACTGCTCACCAAAAACCAAGATGTTAAGCTCATTTTCTGCTTAGCTGATAAATCCTTGGCAAAGCTACGTCATCCTGCAGCAAGAAAGAAAGAGAAACAGATAAATTCATTTTAGTTATTTTTAGCTACAGTTCCTGCTCAGGAAACACTGCGAGCAGAATACAAAAAGCCTCTGAAAATACAACATTCTCAATAGCATGTACTGAATCCAGCAATCACAGGAAATGACAGGCTCCAGATTTACATAGCCTGAGGCTTCGTGCAACTAGGCAAATTTAATCAGAGGTAAGCTTCTTCAAAATGAACAAGCAGCTAGCTAATGCCAAAGTTATATGTCAAGTTGTCAGAAAGCTTTTAACATTTGACCACTTATTATCAACGTAATTGCTACATTAATGCTTCACTATCACAACGAATAAACAACATGGCAAGCATTCACAAAATACAGCAAGTAAGTTGCATGTGTGTCATTACATTTTCCTGTGAAAAAGAACCATCTCATTTGGTTTTAAGCTCAGGTCCTCTGCAAAGCACCAAGTGAAGGCATAAATTAAATGAACTTCTGCTCCTTATTTAACATATTTTCTCAAAACTTTTATCTTGGAAATTTAACAGTGTACATTTAGACTTGTACACACAGCAGAGCAAAATAAATAAATTCTAAATTGTTCATAAGTAATAAGAAAGCAGAGTTCCTGCAAAACTTTACCTTAGTTTTCCAATAAACAACATGGCATACTACATACTTACATAGCAAAAAAACCCACAGCTATTTAAAATGTCGTAAAATACAAAAGAAAACAAAACTTGAAAACTGGATAAAATCTATCATGGAAAACTTCTTTACAGAACATGGACAAAAATATGACTAAAAGCACTCTCCAGAGTAAGTCAATGGTCAATACTTGGAAAAGCCTTTAAGAAGTATTCCAAGTCTTAAGAAAAAGCAAACCAAAGCAATCATTTCATTCATTCATTCCCGCTCTGTATTCACTAAAAGAGAAGCTAAAGAAAATAAAAGGCAACTAGTCTGTATTCTTGTCAGTACCAAATAGCTGGAATTTCTCTCCTCTTTCATTTGTATGTTATTTGGTGAAATTACGCATGGGTAGCAAACATACTGTAAGTAGACATAAGCCTATAACAGACTTGAGCATAACCTGCATAATAACAAGAACGCAGCAAGGTTCTCAAAACCAAGAGTAACACATAAGCACAGAGTAAGATGACAATGCCAGCATTGCCCTATTAGTCAATCTACAATCAAGGGCAGACACACAAATTATGCAAAGTTAAAAAGAGGACTGAATTAGGTCAAAACTGCATCTGAAAACAGCATTTACAGACATTTAAAAAACTGTAAGTCAAAAGCAAAAAAAAAATTACTTAATAAAAAAGTAAGTATGTATAACGAAGTGTTCTCTTCTACAGTAATACCTAGAATTATCTTTCCACAGCTGTATCACACATTCTTCAAATGAAACTTATGTCCAGTTAATGTTCTCCAACTCAATGTAAGAAGTGATACAGCATCTCTATTATACTTTATTCACAGAAAATATAAAGATTACAAATTACATCTGTAACAACTTGCATCTAGTTGCCAAATAAGTGTTTTCATAATTAAAAGTTTATTCAGCACCTTTGAAGGAAATTAACATTTGTATTTTTAATTTAACCTAGTTTAAAACCAGAAGATAAACTGGGTCAACCGAATGATATTTTCCCATTCCTTTTCAGTTAGGAAAAGGAAGTATCAAAAAAAGCTAGACATTTTAACATGTAAATTAAATGGACGTTTGACAGCAAGCACGTGTTCAGTATAAAAGCTCCTCATTGCATTTATAATTTACTACCTTTTAAATCTCCCATCTGCTTCTCATAACATTTACACCATTTGGCCTTCCTGCTCTAACGGAAAATTCGTATGAAAACCTCCAAGAGGATATAAACTATTTGAAAAATTTCTTAGTCAAATACTATGTTTTAGTTTACATAGGTAGACTGTCAAGGAGAAAAACTTTTTATTTATAAACCAGACAAGTAGGTCTACAACTGAGCTAGGAAAAAAACCCCAAACCTCCCACAAATAATAAAACCTGACAACAAACAGATTAAATTAAGCTATCTGAAATAATTTTAAGATGCATTATACAGAGCAATCATTGCCACACAGCTTGGCAGCACATTTGTAGTTAAAAGCCCGTCACCATTTCTATCTAAGTTAATAACGTTGTTCTTTTCAAACAGTGCTGTCTCAACTGCAACGAATCATCAACCTAGATACATATTTTATTTTAAAGCATTCTTTAGAATAAAGCAATGCCTTTGATCAAAGCTATGCTGAAATTCTGCATAGCAAAACGGGCTGAAAACAGGATACAGAAGCAACAGTTACTTAATATCAGAACAAAAAAGTGCATTAAAAATGTGATATAAATCTGCACGCTTCTTAGGCAGTATATGGGCAATTATACTGCACCCCAAAAACTTCATGAAAGCTAACAGCAATTTTATTACACTGCTGTATTAAGAACTCTGGTTGTAGTATTCTGAACAACATAAGGATGAAAGTGTTCAGGAGATACCAAATTGAATTACTATAAGACAGGTGCAAAGCAATCATCAGAAGTGGATCTTTGCACAGTGTAAATTTAGGTCATGATAATTCTTGCAACGAAATGTTATGGATACTAAAAGGTTACACTGGATTCAAAAAGCAATAAGCATTCATGGAAGAAAACGTTATCATGCCCACTAACTGCAGTGACCCCACTTATAGCTCAGGAACTGCACATACTGTGCATTTTGAGAGGCTTGGAGAGTGCTTGGTGAGGCTTCATTTGCTATCATCCTAGTTGATAACCTCTCTCCTTTACCAAGTCTTTGTTTATGGGGAACAGGATACAGCCCCAAATGACTCTGTCTTATTCCAGTACAGACTACATTTTAAATGCTTTATTGAATTATTTTATTAGTCTTTCTTAATATGGCAGTATTATGTTGTAATCTTTAAACAAACTAGTAAACTTTTCCTCATTAAGACTTGATCACTCAAAGCAATACTTCATTCTAGATACATCGAAGTCTGTTCCCAAGACATCTACTGCAACTGCAAAATGTTTCCTTGTCTCCAGAAGAAACAGCATTTAATGGTGAAGGACTATGAACCAGTGTGTAAGAATGAACACATGGGTAATATGTCATTTGAAACAGATGCAGCAACAGGGAAATTGGCTGCATAATCCCTGTAAATATAATTCAGTCCTAAGAACTAAAGCCCTGCATTCTGTAGCCAAAAGATGGGTGTAACCGATTTCAAATATTTCTAGCGAAACACTGCCAAGATTATAGTTTTGATACAGTAATGTTGTAAGCAAAAATCCTTAATAATCTCACATTTGAGCAATCTACAGTGTACATTTTTGTATTTGCCTGTAACTGAAAACAGCTGTTTTCTCCAGCTAAACCATTTGCAAGTACTGAGATGCTGATCCTGTAGAGAAACAGAAAGCTATGTTTAAAATTTAAACTAAACCTAATATATACCTGAAATTCCAACTTTTAAGCACCGCAGTCCTCCATATTAAGACTGAACACAGTATTATTTTAATGGTACACAATTATTCTATTACTGTACAACAAATTTTATTTAAGAATATTTTAAAATAACATTAAAAGCCCCTGCATCAAGTTGAGACACAGCTTGATGATAATATCTTACCCATTATTTGCCTTTATAAATTCCTGTTTCCAGCTGCTACAAATTTTGCTAAAATTAAGTTTACCTTCTCATACAACTGCCTAGTATATTTGCAGAAGCTTCAGAAGAAATGACTCAAACATTTCCAAAACATGGTTAGAGGAAAACATTCTATGTTACCACCTTTAAAAAAAATATTTAAGTAGTCCCTTATTGTCATGGCTCAGCCCCAGCCCCAGCCCCAGCCGATCCCCACACAGCCGCTCGCTCACCGCCCCGTCAGCAAAACACGGGGCAGAAGGAGGCAACAAAAGGGCAAATGGCTTCGAGTTGGGATAACGACCGTTTATGGACCGACAAAGGGAGAGGGGGAATGACAATAGGGCCGCAGTAGTTACACCGGGATGTAAACAATCGCGATGACAAACGGAGCACTTGACCGACCGACCGACCCAACGGACCAGAGGCGCAGCCCGCAGCGAGCCCGTCCCGGAGCAGCCCCAGACCCCCCTCCCGGGCCAGTCCCTTTATAGGGGCGTGACGTCACGTGGTGTGGAATAGCGGCCAGCCCGGCCCAGCTCACCTGGCCCGGGCCTGAGCATTAACCCCGACCTGGCCAGAGCCAGGACACTTATGTATTCAAATTAGTAATTGCAATGTGATAGGAGGCCTTAGTATTGGTTTATAATTTTTACTATGGTTCTTGTGTAAATCTATCCAAATGCAGACAAGCAATAGGCTTTTGAAAACTTCCCATGTGTATATAAGTTCAGTAAGTACACTGATGCAGAAGATGCATTGTCTCAACTTACCTGTCTACACAAAAAAACATGTCCCACAATTTCATTTAACTACCCACTTTTAAATGCCATAGACCCCAAAAATAGGCCATCTTTCCCCAGTACTCTGAATTCATCCAATTGCTGGTAGAGAATAAACATAAGGGTAGAAGATCCAGAAGAAGAGAAAACCACCACACTAGGACAAGACATTTGAGCTGGAGCAGACTCTGGAATGAGGAATCAAGGCAGGCATACATCAGGTGTAAGCCATGACAAGGGAGCAATCAGAATTAAGAGAGCATTAATGGACCCAGTAATGACTGCAGAAGACCTGAAGCTGAAGGCAATTCCCAAGTTACAAAGAAATGTTGTCAGCAAACAATGCCTACTGGAAAAGCGCCTAACACACCTGCTTTATTGATTATCCAACGTAATTAAGGATAGTAGTTCTACTTTCGACTGAAATGGAGAAAACTATGCTATAGAAAGAAAAGAGCAAAGAGAAGGTAATTCCAACCCTGAGAAGATTTTATTATCTATTATATTGATATCGTAATCTACAAAGATAATTGATTTAGAGCTAGGAAATTATAATATAGACAATAGTATTGTCTACTCTGTAAAACACTCTGAAGCCGGCCAGTATCACAAGCAGCGTTCCATGTGCAATCATAATTAACCCACTTAACACACATGCATTAGAAAATAACCTTTAACTACATCACCACGTAATATTTTAACCAGGACTCTTTATCTTATTCTAAAACAAAGAGCTTAGCCATCAATACATCAGTATTTTTCTCCTCATCAATTGATTATCCTGTGCCTTATTTATTGCAAATCTTTAAAAACCTTCTGTGGATTATTAACTTCCTACTGACTTTATCTGCTATGCTCATCACCACAGCATGAGAAATTACACTTATGATAAAATCTACAGAAAATCTCTATAAATGGTTTACTATAAATGGGGAACTACAGAGACCACTTTTTAATGCTACAATATCTTAGTCTTGAGTATTTAAGTTCCAAAACCATCCACATCTCATCTTGAAGCACCTAGTTTTACACAACACTACAAGTGTTCAACTGGTTTCATTTATTTCTGTTACAACACTGAATGCCTAGTTCTTTTGCAAGTAAGGTTAAAGCCACATGAAGAGTAGTTAGAAAATTAAGACCACCTTTCCAAAGTATAAGTAGATGGCTCATCTGCCATCATAGGGACTAAAAATACAAGAAAGTAATACATACTCTGTGGTAGCTTCTAAATGTTTTAGACATAAAACTATACTCGGCGCCTTCATAACCCCCTGCTTCTTTCACTATTCCCATTGCTGTCATCCAAGAAAAGGAGAAAGAGTGCTCCATCCATAACAGCCTCCTGGCTGAAACTATTCTCACCAATTCCTAGGGCTAGTCTAGTCCATCAAGTGAACTTGTTAATAAAGTGAGTATCTTATGCAGGAAAAAAAACCCAACAACAAAATAAAGAGAAAAGATTGATGGCTGGAGAACCTTTCATTAGAAACTGGAATTCAATTGACATCAGCCATCCTTCATACCACAGTAGTGTGCAATGTTGCTCCCCAAGCAACATGGGATACAGCTATAGAAGTTTAACACAGTGAAAAGACACTACTCAAGTAATACTCTGGATCAAGTTGTCAAGTGACAAAACTTTTCAATTTGAGACTTAGGTTAGTGTCATAACAATATCAACAAAGGCTAATAAAAACATACCCTTCATAGTCTTTAAAAAAAATAATAAAAAAATCATAAATGGAAGCATGAATAAGGTAAATTACACATAAAAACTTTGAAACTTCATCAATATCCCCAAGAGAAGATGAGCTCGCATACTTAGGAAAACTGACCAAAAAAATGCTAGATTTTCAGCAGTTGTCCAACAAACTAGAATTGCTCTTATCAAATATTTCCCTGTCTGGAACATTCACCTGAACGCATCCCTCTAGAAACATTCAAACGCTATATACAACCCCGAACAAGAAACTGTTCCCATTCACACCGCTATAAAGAAATATTGCTATTAGCTATAAAGTTCATGAAAATTTCATGCAATTACTCTAGAGTTACACTGACATAACAGAATTGGATGACAAGCATGCAAACAGGTAAAGTAGAAGAAAACAGGAAACACAAGGGAAAAGTAAGCATCCATTCAATCGAATTTTCTTGCTCAGATGGGAAACACTTAGGATGATTGTCCCTGTCACTAAAAATCACAGTCCTCCCTGGTCTGTTGGCTTATCTCTTGAACTTGGTAAGGTTTAGCCAACTAAGCAACCAAACGATAGCTGCAGGTATTCATTCTGCTTCTGAAGCATTTGACGTGTTCCTCCTTAGCTCAAATACACAAATTTCTTGGAAAAAATATTAGAAAATCATACTGAAGCCTTACACTACATCTAAAATATGTAATTTTCAGTGCCCATCAAAAGAAGTAGCCATGATTATATTTTACAAAACAAGGGAAACACTGAGAGCAAAGAAACCCTCTTAACTGCTACCCTGCAAAACTGTTCTCTTCTCCTCATAAGAGTACGTAAACCTCCTTGAATCTTTAGTTTACAAAATCACCTGGGTCTTTTGATTACAGACAGAGAAAATCCTTTACTTGCAACATTGAGTCAAGGTCAGTTTCACCTCTGTGCCTCGCAAGATCATGGAGCTCCTGCAAACTAGGCTCAAGCACATGGAAAAAAAGGAGGTGACTGGTGACAGCCAACACAGCTTCACTAAGGGCAAATTGTGCCTGGCAAATCTGATGGCCTTCTATGATGGGGTTATAGCATTGGTGGACAAGGGAAGAGTGACAGACGTCATCTACCTGGACTTGTGCAAAGCATTTGACACTGTCCTGCATGACATCTGTGTCTCTAAATTGAAGAGACGTGGATTCTATGGATGGACCACTCGGTGGATAAGAAACTAGCTGGATGGTCGCACTCTTAAGAGTTGTGGTCAATGGCTCGATGTCCAAGTGGACATCGGTGATGAGTGGCGTTCCTCAGGGGTCGGTACTGGGACCGGCACTGTTTAACATCTTTGTCAGCAACGTGGGCAGTGGGATTGAGTGCGCCCTCAGCAAGTTTCCTGATGACACCAAGCTGTGTGGTGCGGGTGACACACTGGAGGGAAGAGATGCCATCCAGAGGGAACTTGACAGGCTTTGAGAGGTGAACTGCATGAAGTTCACAAGGCCAAGTGCAAGGTCCTGCACATGGATTGGCACAATCCCAAGCACAACTACAGGCTAGGAGGAGAATGGATTGAGAGCAGCCCTGAGGAGAAGGACTTGGGGATGTTGGTTGACGGGAAGCTGAACATGACCCGACAATGCACGCTTGCAGCCCAGAAAGCCAACCATATCCTGGATTGCATCACAAGAGGGGTGACCAGCAGGTCAAGAGAGGTGATTCTCCCCCTCTACTCTGCTCTGGTGAGACCCCACCTGGAGTACCACATCCAGCTCTGTGGTCCCCAGTACAGGAAAAACATGGAGCTGCTGGAGCAAGTCCAGAGGAGGGCCACAAAGACGATCAGAGGGCTGGAGCACCTCTCCTATGAGGACAGGCTGAGAGAGTTGGGCTTGTTCAGCCTGGAGAAGAGAAGGCTCCAGGGAGACCTTATAGCAGCCCTCCAATATCTAAAGGGGGCCGACAGAAAAGCTGGAGAGGGACTGGTTACAAGGGCATGCAGCAGTAGAGCAAGGGGTAATGGGTTTAAACTGAAAGAGGGGAGATTTAGATTAGATATTAGGAAGAAATTCTTTCCTGTGAGGGTGGTGAGGCACTGGAACAGGCTGCCCAGAGAAGCTCTGGCGGCCCCATCCCTGGAAGTGTTCGAGGCCAGGTTGGATGGGGCTTTGGGCAATCTGGTTTAGGGGAGGGTGTCCCTGACCATGACAGGGGGATTGGAACCAGGTGATAGTTGAGGTCCCACCCAACCCAAACCATTCTATGACTCTATGATCTGCTAGATCCAATATTTGAAAAATATTTTCTTAAAGTTATTTTAAGCTTAAGAAGAAATAGAATAGAACATAGAGGAGAAACAAAAAACAAAGCAAGAAAATGCATTTATAAAGCATCAGGAGATAGAATCATAGAACTGTTTTGGTTGGAAAAGACCTTTAAGATCAAGTCCAACCATTAATCTAGCACTGTCAAGATCAAGCTGAGTCATGCCCTCCCACTTTTTTTTTTAATTAGTACGCACCCAACACAGACAGATATGCACAGAACCTATATCACCTATCATAAAAGGCTAACTAGAATAACAAGGGTTAGAGTATTCCCAAATCAGTAAAAGAACAGCAATGTTTTTCTGTATTTCTCAGGGTGTCTCTGGCTAGGAGAGAAAGGAAGAAAGGAAAATACAAGGGGGGAGGGGAGGCAAAAAAAAGAAAAAGACAAGACATATACACCCACACCTACCACTTTACAGTGATGAAGCAGAAGGTATAGTCTGGCATCCTATCGATCTGGCCCTAGGGTCAGATTGTCACAGCAGACTCCTCAGCAGCATTTGTGGAAAGAAGCGTTTCTTCCTCGCATTTCAATTACAAAAAGGCATAAAAGCCTTCTTGCTGGGAAATCTACTAAGGATAGAGAGAAATTTTTCTCCTACATTCAAAGAGTTTGAGACCTCTACAGAAGAGACCCAGACACCCTTCTTGCCCTACAGGTTGTCCCACACATCTGATGGGGTAAGGACAAGAAAGCTGCACAGGAGGCTGTTGCCTTGTCAGTCGGGAACTCTGTCCTGTAACGTGGCTACAGCTGTGGGGCTGCACAAGCATTCTCTCCCTCCAGTCCAGGTCAGAATTAGACCTACATCTATTTTATTGCTGTGACACACAGGAATAGCTGTCAGAATAGCAACTGAAATAAACCCCTTTTTCTGCCAACAGTGCAGCTGCACTTGAAGTTGCTTGGGGTTTTGATTTTGAGGGATAAGGAACAATGACTTAAAAGACCATATCCTACTCCATTTTTGATGTAATAATGACCAAAAAAACCCAAAACCCCAAGATATTTACCTTTGCTATAATATCACTATTAACACACAAATACTGCAAAGAAATGTACAAAATAAGGCTTACCTAATGGCTACCAATCATTTGAGAGCCACAGTATGCAAAAAGTTATTATTTGCATGAATAAACAATCAGGATGTCTACAAAAATATGAAGTCCAAAATTAAGACATTCTACCAAATTTAAGCAAACTCACACAATTGAAAATAAATAATCTCCTATTTAAAGCATCTAGGAAAGGGAAATTAAATGTTACAGGAACTATGAAGACAGTCATGCCTTTCTCTACCACAAAAATCCCTTTTCAAGAGAAAAAAAAAAAGGGTGGGGGGAGGGTGATAAGCTACCAAGGGAAAAAACCGCCAACAGTCACAATTCCTAGTAGAAGCTAGGAGATCAAACTGTATTAAGAGCAGCAGATTGAAACAAAGACTTCAGCAACTTGACAAACAGTAAAATACTGGATTTGCAGAGAATACAGAGAAACATGCAAATTCTTAAAAGACTGATTAGAAAAGTTTGCACAAGACTGGTACTGTACATGGAAATAGTCCTACACTGTCTTTTTATGCAGATAGTTGTCATAATAATCAGGGGTACCTGAAGGTTACAAATCTCTTAAAGCTTTACAATATTCTCAGTCTAAACATTAGATTTCCACCTGTTGAAAGCATACTCACTTATTAGCCACTAAGATAAAGCATTAAGATTTCAAAAAAAGCAATCCTATTTTATCCTTTGAGAACAGACAAAAAGAACATTTTGCATTTCTTAAAGAAAATAGATGGCTCATTTTGCATTCCTAATCTTTACATTCAGAAGCAAAAAATAATTTCTCATGAATGCTCTTCTTTGCAGCCCTCCTGCACTGAAAGGAAACACTTCAAAAGCTGCTTTTAATAATGAGTTAAAATAAATGGTAATGACTGCTTATAAGAGTAGCTTAACTTATGATCAAATAACCAAGTGTTCATATTTTGTCCATCACTCTCATTCAGATTAAGGAACTGCATATAGAAAAATATTTTCAAGTTTTCCCATTTCACCATGCTCAAACAAGGTCATCTATACAGAGATTAGCATATCAAGTGTGCTAATAACATAGTACATGTCATAAGCAGCCTTTAGAAATGGTTGCGGCAAGCAGGCCAAAGGAACCATAACCAAATTGTCTTTGGAAAAAAGCTTTCTGTAACGAAAGCTACAGAAATACTTCCTTCCCCCCACTCCATATCAGACTCTATTATCAGATTATACTATTGCCAAGACAAGCAAACACGAAAATAAATTAGCAAATACAAATCAGGCATTGCATTCTGCCTGAATGCAATCTTAAAGAAGTAAAGTCTTCCTCTTTCACTTCCTATTCTCACTGCCTCTATTGTGGCATATTCCAAGTTATTTTGTAGGCTGTGTATAAGGAGGAGGTTTTATTTGCATTGGCCAAGGACCGACCACAGTCCTGAGCACTACTGAAAAGACAAATACCAGTTTGCAAATAAAATTGGACTTCTTAACCTCCCAAGGGCGGTGATTTCACTTTCCCCATAATTGTGAAATATATGGGGTTTATTCCATGTCCCAAGTTATTTAGAAAGATTAAACTATATTCCAGGCAGTGCAATTTTTTTCTTCTTTAATACATGGAATCATTTCCTTTGTGAGTATGAAGATGAGTATATTCTCCAAAGAAAAACATGTATTTAAGTAACTTTAACATCTATCTTTCAGTTTTCAATCCCATTTTACTTTTGACACAATACAGAAATACACAGAAAATGAAAGCGGAAATAACAGACAATGATTACTTAAATCAATGTCTCCACATCCATTCATAGTATTACATACATAACTTGAGAAAGGTATTCAATTATTATTCTTTGCTCCATCTCCACTGTAACATAAAACACATTTATCATTCCAAGGTAGGCTCCACACAAAGCATTTGATACATTCTACCCTCTCCCTTATGGAATGCTTTGGAGCTTTTTACAATTATTCTCAACAGCCAAGTCCACAGATGTATTTTTCTTGGAAACATACAAGGTTGTTTGTTCCAAGATCAGTAACGCAGGCCCTACAGGAAGAAAAAAAAAAGTTGGAGGTACTTATTTTACAAAACAACCAAAGGCTCAAAGTTTGCCTTACAGTCTAACTGACGTTTGCTCTAGGCAATCTTCACCATCTGAAGAGATGGAGACGGCGTATGTGTGTGCGTGCACACATAACAAAAGCCCATTGATTCTGAATCACAATTATATTGTGCTACATGGATATTCTATAAAGTATTCACTGTCATGATAAGCTTAGAAACCAAAATTCTTTAAAAACTAGCTTGGTAGCTGTGATGTAAAGAGCAGTTTTCTTAATATTTAACATTTTCCAATCTCAGACAATAACATGGGATATGATTTGTAAGACTTTTCCTGATGAGAAGTCCTCTTGCTGGAGATTCATGTAAAAATAGAGTAGAACAAGGCTTAAAAGTCCTTCTATTTTAATTATCTGTTCAGTTCTTTAGTCATATTCCAAACCATTCAACAGAAACCTAGTCTTGCAGTTTGGAGTATAGCATTTCCTTAATGTCCATGTCCTTCCCATCTCTCCCCATGAAATAAAACTGAAAAGTAACAAATACAACACCACTTCCTCAACGTGGAAACAGCTGCCAAAAAGGTAATACCAAGAATTTAGCAAGACACAAAGCAGGTTAAGACATTTGCACAAACAACATAAATACCCATGGTTTTAATGAAAAATATTACTTATTCCCGAGATTCTAAACCAGTCTGTAATTAGTACCTAGCAAATGGCTTCCCTAGAGAGAAGCTATTCCACATTTGCTTGAGGTGCCTACTCACTCCTTTCTTGTATGCAGCCAACAAACAGGAATGTAGCTACCAGCATATTCTTATGGAATATGTCTTATTTCTAAGAATGGAATAAGTCTTATTTCTATTTCTTGCCTGTGAAATTGTAACTGTAAACTTGTAGAACTAACACATACAGTGAGTATGCAGCCTGGTATGTTTACGTAAGGACTTACTTGAGCAGGTACATTACAAACCCTCAACTAAATCATGACCAGAAGCTAATTGCTATCTAAGCAGAATATTTTCCTTTATAGACAGGCTTAAGAACGACTGCTGATAATTGATTTAACCTTGATTTGGTGCAACATTAGCATATGTTTTGCAGAATACTGCAATGAAAATCTGATTAACTTTGGAACATTTGGAGACCACTGGAAAATTCTTTTATGAGTATCATACTATAAATATTTTAAAAATATGTTAATTGAATGTGAGTCTGTATTTTGATAGACAGAAATCAGGAATTCAAGTTGTTCTGTGGGAGGAAATCTACAGACATTTTTCTTTGCAAGTTCAATAATTTTGATGCCTTAAAAAAAAAAAAAA
>VWZZ01001702.1:1293283-1304373 GCA_013399095.1 Psophia crepitans
AAAAAAAAAAAAAAGGAAGAGAGATGTGAAAGGGAAGGCTAAATGGGAAGAGCTCTGAACTCCACATGCACTGCTCCAGGCACGGAACCAACCAAGAGGAAGTGGTACTATAACCCCGTCCACAAAAACAGATTGAGTCACCCCTTTCATTAGCATTTTAGTGAACAAGTTTGGGGGTTGGGTTTTCTTTTTTTCTTTCTTTTTAATAACTACCCACAGTTACTACAAAAGTTACTCATTTTGTCTCCAACAAAAAAAAAATAAAAATATTGACTGGGAATTTAGGTACACTCAGTTGCATAAAAAGTAAAAGGTATATTAAGCAACACTGACCACACTGCTGCAATAAAGAAATAGTCTTCTGGTTTACCAAAAAAATTTTAAATCACCATAAGTAGTTGGTTAAGACAGATCATCATCAGTTCCCTTTTTAAAGGCTGGAACAATTCACATCCTCTGTTCTTTAAATTACACTTCCATGGTATAGAAGCTATTATCACTATTGGAATCCACTGAGCAACACTTCTGATAGTTTAATAAATAACACCTAACATCTTAGAGGAAATTAGCACTGCATTTCTATGTTTGTTTATTTTTCCTTCGCTGTTCCTGGACTTTATTTCTTGCACATTTCCTACTGAAAAGACGGTATTTATTTAGTTTATCTGTCACATACTAGACTAATATTATCTCCTGCTTAATCCAAAATAGCCCAATTGCAGCCTTCATTTTATTTCCCCAGATGTAATATTAAAAGGCATATTTTTACTCTAAGCAAGAGCATGTATTTTTTTTAAACAAATGATTTACATTTTTAACCATATTCTCCTTCTGCCACGCAGTTGGTAATTAAAGCTCTTACTGAAACCATTTTAGTTGCCTGAGGAAGTGGGACTCTTTTTCCACCCATCATTCCTGCTAACAGCTTTAGAGAGCTGGAGATTTGAGAGCTACAAAGCTCCTAAAAGGTTTTGGGAGAATGGAGGGCTGAGTAGCAGATCAAAAGAACAATTCCATCATTCCACTGGCAGAAACACTGCACTACAAGTTCAACAGTTCCCAACTCCTTGCAGCCTGCTGGCCGCCTGCACTCACACAGCTCCTCTGTGCTCCACCTTTATAGGATATTTGCCATTCAGGTTGTTTTCCCCACAGAATATCGCTCGTTCCCAACCAAGTGGGCAAGACCGAGCACACGTGCATGCTGAGGTTCAGCACAGTTTGAGATACAGGACACATTCCTAGGAATGCAGACATTACTTGTTCTCACACGTGGTTTTTTTCTGCTTTTTACCTTAATGGGATTGCTTTACTTTGAATCAAAAGCAAAGTGCTTTCCCCATGTTGCCAGCAATTCAGAACTCCTTTTTTTTTTTTTTTCTCCTTTTGCCTTGCATGTATGTGCCATGTACTATGACAAGTTGAAGGGAGGGAGAGAGAAAATAGAAACATTATCTCGGTCCACAAGATAAACAGGTTGAGGGCCATCCCATTGAGGCACACAAGCATTTTTAAGAGAATGAGTACATTCACATACTATTGTAATATAAACACACAAGCACCATAATGTATTAAACAGAAGATGTTTCCATAAAGGTCCATCCATGTCAGCCAATATATCCATAAAAGTCAAGCTCTACAGCTAGGAAGAGCCGCTCTAGAACATACAAAACCACCAATCTGCAATCTTCTGCAGACAGGTGAAACTGGAAAGGCAGATGAAATTGGAAGGAATACTGAATAATCATGACAAAATAGTTACCTTTTTTTATTTGTATTTTAACTCTGTAGTAAGAAAAAAATCTACAAATAGTGGAGCCCCAAAGACTGACTTTTATTTCCACCTTTTCATCAAGTTCATAGTGCATTTCACATGTTTTTGCAAGTTTGGTTCAGAGAGAAAGAAAACATGTTTTATTTTCAAATCTTTCCACAACTTTTAATAGCTGAAAAGGTGATAAAATCTCAGTGTATGCATTGTATTCAGAATTTCTAATGAGATTGGAGCAGCCCATGCCCAAAGTTTTACTGGCTGAAATGGAGAAGTTAGCAGCTTAAATAAATTTAAAGATCTAAATATATGAACAATTTACTGGACAGCAGCATGGGATGTGAATTTAGAGTGTAGCTCCTCTTCCTTATTAGCAGCTCCTGCATCCACACTTCCACTGCCACAAATCTCAAGTAACCTACTTCCTGTGTACTGCCTTGTGTTCCTTGCACATGCCACACAGTAGGAGTTACTATGGAAAGTTAATACATACAAAGCTAATACATAAATTACCCTGCCCTAAGTTGCTTGCATGGCTACAACTTAACTGTATTGACTTCTTTTCAACCTTAGCTTTGAAGACTCAACTGACAAGCAAATGAGCAGTTTTAACCCTCACCACGTAAATGCTAAACTGAAGAAGCTGTGGTTCCACATCCGACAAAGCCAGTCTCGCCACTGTCAGGATCCCAACCCTCTTACCCTGCCTCAGCCACAGAGTCCAGAGTACTTCTTTGCCTTGGCTGCAGGACTCACACGGCCAAGCAGCTGAGCTGAGCTATTTCGGCAGATTCAACTAGTGACAGACTAGCTCGTATGCTCTCCTCCGCTCCCACAAACAAATGAAAGATTCCCAGAAACTAATACACACAATCTAGCACCACAGCAAAAGTAGTGGGGCTGTGCAGCTAGGGGTGGGAGAAAAAGGGTGAGGAGAAGCCAGCAGCCAGTTTTGCTTAGACCACTATGAGAACATAGGTCAATTACACCAAATGCACACAAGCCTCTTGTATCTAGACAGGTCTATAGTAACCATAAGAATATTAATTGATAAGAAAGGAAGGAAGAATTCCTATGGAAATAACTACACCAATAAAACAATACACAGGCATCTTTGAATAATCTTTTTTTGAAGGCCATGGCATTGTCCCCACGAAAAGCACAATAGATAAAAATAGTAAGGTATAATGTTTTTCTTGGTTTTGGAATGAAAATGCACAAAGCGAAAGACCAACAAAATACAGAAACTCAAGGATTTCAGTTTGCTGTATCTAGTCTTCTCCCAAAATGCTACTTGAAGTAATATATGAATTGCACTAAAAAATAACAGTACGTTTGGTTTGTTGGGGTTTTTTTACTAAATCAAAGGTTTCCATTTGCCTCAACTGGGCAAGGAATGGCTCAGGACTTCCTGGTTGACTGAATTGATATGGATGTTTCAGCCTGTTTGGTTTTTTTTACTGCCACCTTACAAAGGACTTTACTATGTGCTATAAGCTGCCCAGACAACATAAAAACAAAAGAGTTCACCTTGTCAGACATTCAAGTAAATACCCAGTAATATTAACTGGACCAACTGAAAACAATTATTGTGTAGGGTACAGGTAAATAGAATTAGAGACTCTGAATGCAATATCAAAAGCTGTAGCAGAACAAAACCTTCTTGCTTCTTAACAAACTAAAGGTCAAGGAATGATGAATGAAAACTTCAAAACATTTCTCCTATGTGTGGGTACCGAAATGTGATTTTGACACCAGGAACTAAAGTTGCTGGATAATTTAGTTCCTCTGTTACAAACACTGACCTCCTCAAAGCAAGTAACCAGGCAGCACTTTGAAACACTTGCAATGATAATCCTGCAAGAGATCAATGCAAACCAGATTCTGGAGTGTTGCTATTTGCAGTTTCAACAACTCAACACTTGAACATGTTTAACTTTGTGTTGCCAATACAGAATGCTAAGGAAAATGCAATCAGGCCACAAAAATGGAAAAAAAGCAAAGAAGTCATTTGCAGTACTTGAAGATTCACTGACTTCACCAAGACCTGGGGCTGACAGACAACTTACTCATGCTTAAGGAAGTAAAAAATAAAATTTTGAATGAGAAAAAAAGCCAATGAAACAAAGAAGGTATGAAGATTCAGCACAAAATAAATTCCATAAGGTATGGTTAATAGAAACAACAATACACCTTCTGTGATGGCTACTATGTTTCAAGTATTGTTACTGCCAAACCTGGAAAGAAAAAGTTTGTGACATCACTGGACTTTGAAGTGTTTGACTCAAGCTATACCCAAGCTTAAGTTCAGGCTGGCATTTTTTTGTGGGAGGAATATATTTTTCCATTGCTCATTCTTCTTGTTTTTCTGTTTTGTTTGTGGCATCGTTTTTGTTTGTTGTTGTTGTGGTTTGTTTTTTTAAATATTTATTCCTTTTTTGCAACACACCTTCTGATTATATTCAGCTACTCCTTTTCACTAATATTAGTTCTGCACCAGCAACATTAACTTTCTCCGTGTTCTCCAAACAGGAAGAAAACTGAAAAGAACAAAGCCATGAAATATCATCTACAGAAGAGGAAGAAAAAAAAGGTTAAAAAAAAATTAGCATGTTCATCAAAAGCCTCTCTGCAGCAAATGGATGCAATTCTCCAAATTAAGAACCTGTTTTCAACAGATAAAAACAGCCATACGCTTCCATTTCAGACTTTTATGAACATGCACCTCTTTCTGATATGCTGCGTATCTGTAGGACTGATACTGGGCATGCAATTGCACCTCTCAGAAGAGCACTCTGCAAGAAAATGGTACATATATGATTCCTTGCAATATATTAGGACTGCAACTGTCTACAAAGAGATCACACGGTGTCTTCAGAAGCTAATGAATTAAGTTTTGATTAATTAAATATAGGCTACAGAATTTGTGATCCAAATGGTAACACTTAAAACTAAACACCTTTATTTTAACAAACAGGCATGAATTATGACAGACATAACTAATTAATTTCGCTAAGGTTGCTAAAGATTTGTGTTAGTGTAGACTTCGCCAAAATAAAGGCACTACCCAATTATCTCCAGTATGGCCCAATAAAATAGTTAGCATGATGTTTAAAGGACTACTAGAGCTTGGTTGAGCAGCATTTAGAATTAAAAAAAAGGGCTTTGAACAAGGCCTTTTATTATGTTTATCAGCAAAAACTGTCATAGTAAAACAAAAACAAAATGACCACAGATGGCAATACGATCTGTAACATGAAAATACTGTAGTGGTTCCATAATTCTTACATCAACCAGTTGTGAATGTTCTTCAAAACTGTCTGCTAATCCAAAAGCTAAACAAAAAGAAGTTCTTGGTTCTCAGTGGTTCCTCAATGGCATCCTGAATAATTTCTGCTCACAATTCAAAAGAGATTTGTAACAGCCAGCTTCACAGTCAACTTAAAGCTGAAAGTCAAACTGTATTGTTGACTTGTGAATCACCTCAAAAAGCATTTCTTACAGGAAGGGTTTGACCCTCATCTTACATGACTAACTCCCTTGGAAATCAAGTACAATAAAAAGAAAATACGATCATTTAAAGAAATGAAAGATGGATGAGCAAAAGTATAACCTTCACTAACCTCATAAAACTGGGGTGGTTTTTTGTAATGTCAAAAATAAATAGAAAAATAAAGATTTTGATTATTAAATTAAGCTCATATACAGCTGAACACGTATACAAAATGCAGGTCTGAAAAATATAAGATGCTATTTTTATTGAATTGCCTTTTCAACACATATCAGAAGAAATGCAGATCAAGTGGAAGCAATAAGCCTTAACAGAAACTACACCTTACTCAAACTTCCAAGCAGAAAATAGATGGAGACTAACAATGCTTTAGCAGAAAATACCATATGCCCTTGCACCTTTCTTATCTCTGTCTTAGCACCACAGGTATTCTTGGGAGAACAGATGCTGTTTGATTCAGACCAAAGGTCCATCTATGTGGTCTTTCTCACATTCTTAGGAAAATTTCAAAGGGAAAAAAAATAAAGTTAAACTACAATATTATCCACTAAGTGTTTTCTATTTAGCGAATTAAATTATAAAATTCAGTAGAATAATTCCTGACATCCAGGTTCCTAGAGTGATTCAGTTCCAGAGGACTAAATAATCAGTTAAGTCATGGGGAGCAGGGGAAAGGTAGTGAGAATAACGGAAGTAAGAAAAATGTATGTTCATGAGAAAACAAAAAAGATACCACGACATTCCAACTTCCTGCATTTTTCTTCCCAATCTTGAAATGTAATCCTCAACGAGATGACAAATAAGAGATAATTGTAAAGGCTTTGGTTTTGAACACAGAACAGAATGCATATTTAGATGGCCAAATATTTGCAATTCAACAGAAAGATCATCAACAAAATTATTTAAGCATGTCATTTTGAGGGAAAAGCCATAAGTACATCTGATTGAATGCATTCAGTGTATTGCTACTTTAGACCATAATGGTTAGCTAATGGATTGATTACAAGTTCTTCATGCAACACCACAGCTGAAAACTAACAGAATACCCTGTGCACAAAGAAATATCTTGGAAATGCCAGGGAGTGGCACCACTTCTGTTATTACTGTTCTGGAAAGCTCAATAAGTGCAGTTCTTCCTGGAAAGAAACAAAGTGAGCTGAACCAGAAACTCATTTGGAATGAGGTACAAAATGAGATGAGCTTTCTAGAAAGCTCCTCACAGAGACATTGGAAGATTCAGCTATTTGCCAAGGAAGATACCCTCTTAGTTTCATGGAAAAGATCAGAACATAAAACATTTTAGTTCACAAGAATGGAAACAAGTAAACAGAGGACCCTATTACAAAAATACCAATCCTTGCAATGAACACAGCAGAACAAACTGAAGAAACTAGACTGTAAGAGGGCTGCAGTAGCTGGACTTGAATCGGCTCACTAAGCCCACCAGTGGATGATGTTGGGGTTCTAAAAAGCATCTAAAGCTAAGGAAAAGTCTATTTTTCAATAACAATTTCTAAGAGGAGAAAAAGATGAGAAACAAAGTTGACAAATATGTTGGGCTCACATGGGAAAAATCTATCATGTTCTACTGAGTATTCTATTTAGGGGATGAAGGAAGAGAATATGCTTCACGTCTCCGTTTTGAATGAATAAAAACAATTTCTCTAACCGTATATCAAATAGCATTTTTCTACAACTCACAGAAATCACACACTTCAGAACTAGTAAGTAGGCATGAAGAAACTATGAATATATTTGAAAACTTACAGCTTTAAGTTCTTTAAAAGTGAAGATACAAATATTAGCTTGGCATAAAAATCCTGCTTGTACAAAGGCCACACCACTTTATGGAACCACTTCTCCTCCTTTTCATGTCTACTTTACAGAGAAACATTTTTTTCTTTCAGTGATAAGTTCTCAATGTTTAGTCTGTGGCTGTGGACATTTTACATATCAAGGACAGTCAGTAAAGGCTGACAAGAAGAAAACCAGTATCTTAATTATTTTGTTTTCTTGGACTTATCCGTAACACACCCCCTTTCTGACCACAGTAGTCTACAGCAGCACGGGGACAGCCAGATAGGACAGCTAAGCAGACCAGACAGATCTTTGCCACTGGAAAATGGAGTATTCCCTTCTTCTAGGCTTGACACTGCTGTCCCTATTCTGTGTACTGGGTCTGGCACTCATCTGACCACACAATAAGACAATTCGCTAACCCAAGAGGGGAGGGGAAAAAATTCAAGCAAAACAAAAAGAAAAGAAATAGTTTTCTGCTGCATAAGCCAAGTGAATCAACTTCTCATGTACTTAGAAAAGTACTAGACCAAGAGCAGTACAGCAATGCTGTACCAAAAACCGAGAGTGGGTAACTGGGACTACTCTGTGCAGAAGAATTAAGATGCAAGAACTGCTACTCCCAGACTTACTTCTTATCCACCATCTAAAAGTCTGCATACTACACTTCAACTTCAGTTTTTTTGAAGGTCAAGCAAAATTTTAATTAAAAAGGTCTTTCTAACTAAAAATAGACCTGTAAAATAGAAACAGCCTCCCAGCTTCATGGGCGTAGAATGGGAGAAACTAAACTACAGGAATGAACCAAGTATTTGCAATTTATTTCAATATTTTTATGCATGTATAACTGTACAACAGACAGGATGCACAAAGTTGTTTAAACAAGTAGTTTGTGCTCTCTTCCCACCCGCATTTGTATGCTTTATGTTACAGTTTAAGTCACATGACCACATACTATTTTTCCCCAGGACACCTGCCTCATTCAGCGCACTGGACGGACTCTGATCCAGAAAAGCATTAGCATTGTGCACTGAAGGAAGCTGCTCCCTGTAGACAAGTCCCCTGAAAATGCCTAGATGTACAATGATCCACACTGGAACGGAAGAAGCACAGGCATTCAGTAAGAGCGCTATAAACTTCATAGGCAATGAAAGACCCCCATAGGCTTACTAGCATAGTGAAGATGTCTACCTTAGCAGAGAGACACACATCTAATGCCAACTCCCAGACAGCTAATTTGAAGCTCGATCCCCCAGTAACAAAGAACTCTATTTTCTGCAATTTCAAACAGTGTCCTGGCCACAACCATATCAATTTTTACTACATTATGTAGCATGCTCTTCAAAGAGGGGCCATTGCATCCTTTTTACAACCTCACAAGTGCTAGAAGCAGATAGGAAAACTTCTGCAAGTAAATTCTGCTGTCTGTACAGATTCATTGCCTGACTCAACTGTTCTGGTTTTCCTTTAGAAAATTTTGAATTTCACAGATTTTCTTGGCTTTCTAGCTGAAGTAGAAACAATCTGTTTTACCTCAGTTCCATTCTGCCTGCAAAGCTACGAAATGCGGTGCTGACATGGAAATTGTCTGTTTCGGAGACTTGAGAAGACAGTACGGTATCAATATACTTTTAAACACCTTTTTCCTACATTTGCAAGAACTGGAAATGGTACTTCAAAATCAACTTCTGCATCTACTCATGCCTCAGGTTTCATTCCAGTCACTTAGGGAAGCTTCCTAGCTTCCACCTACAAGTGAACACAGACCTTTCCAGTTCACTTTCATAAGCCATTTCTTTTCTGGCTTGTACGTTACCAACAGAATTGTTTAAAAATTCCGCCTGCCAAGCCCATTACAGCTGACGAAGCAAGAATCCATCCATCTTTGCAGAAGTTTGTTACAACAGGTACAAGAAGCAGTCATCTGTCACAAAAAAAAAAAAAAAAAAAAAAGCAGTACCATGATAAAGTAAGTTTGGTCACAACTTTCATGTCAGAATGTTTCTGTTTAAAAAAATTTAAGAAAACATTTTTTTTCTGATCCATTAGAAATAACTTTTAGATTCTTGAAAATTGGACAAAATTCTCTGTATCCTCAGCTATACTAATCTATTCAGCCAGCTTTCCTGACCTCCTTCAGGCAATAAAAATCCACTGCAACAACAAAACATTTAGATGAAAGTGACAAAGTGTTTAAAAAAATAATAATCAAAGAGTGAGGGGAAATTATTTCTGGTATGTATGCTTAACTTTTTCCCCTGTTAAATAAAATTTAAAGTTGAACTAATAGAGTTTAGTTCAAGTAAGACAGACTTCTCAGCATCTGGACTCTAAGTAATTCCCAGAGGAAATTAATCACAGGAAATCACGGCATATTTAATCACATCTTGAGTTTACAAAAAAACTATCCTGTCCCATATATCACTTTATACAGGCAAACCCAGGGCCAAGAACACTGTCATAATGTCTTGAATGGCATTCCAAATGAGGAAAGATGATCATAGCAGTGCTACAACCAGCTTTATTCTTTCAAAGTAGTCGAATACTTTATGAGTAGCTTTGCCTTCACTGGGAAGAAAATAATTCCTTCAAAGCGCAGACCAGCGGACGCTATCTGCAATCTCTCGTCACAAGAGCGCGATTCGTACCTATCTTCGACTCACCGGCATCGCATCAAAGTCTCGTTTTTTCCATGAAGCCCTAAGAACAGATGCGCTGGTTGCGAGCTCACCCCGAACAGCGCCTAAAACACCGCCCCAAAGGCCGGCAGCAACCGCCGCGCACCGTCCCCGCTCCCCCCCGGGCTGGTACCCGCACCCACTGCTGCACCCAACGGCCGGCGCGCGCTTCGCCCAACCGCCGCCGGCTCGCGGGAGACGCGCGGGATGCACCGGGAAGCCAGCCTGAGGGGNCACGCCAGAAAGACAAAGTGGGCCCCGGCGCTGCTTCTCGCCACCGCCAACAACAACAACAACAAAAAATATGTTATTTTGCGGCGCGTTGGTTGGCTGGTTTCCCGGCAAGAGCCTCCAGAAAGAAAAGAGTGCGCCTTCCTTCAGCAGACCATTTCTGAACGCAAAAGATCCGCATATTCGCTGGGTGAAAATACGCAATGAGAGAAAAAGGCAAAATCAACTGATTTTCTCCATCACCCCTCTCCGAAGACGTTATTTTAAGGGGACGGGGGGAAACCGCATCTCAAGCGAACGGCACCGGTGATTTTTACACCTGAAGAAACACGCCACCTCCAGCCCCGGGGCAGCCTGTGAAATAGGAGGAACCGAAAAAAAGAAAAAAATGAATAAATTCGGCCTCCGGACAGGCTTGCTGGAACCACGGAAATCCGCCTGCGGGAGGGGAAGGCAGGCTGCGAAGCGCCGGCCGGCCGGGAGGGTGGGTGTGCCGGCAGCGGCGCTCCAGGCCGGGCGCCCACCGGGCGGCGGGGCGCAAAGGGGCAGAGAGACGCGGGCAGCATCCGCTCAGCGCCGATACCCCTCTGTCAGCGGGCGGCGGCAGCCCCCCGCCACCGGCCTCGCCGCGTTTACGAGGGGAAAGGAAGGCGGGGGCGCGGAGCAGCCTCTGGACCCAGCGGGGACGGGGGAGGGGGAGCGGGCCGTGCCCGGACCGCGCTACCGCNNGGGGGGGAGGGCGGTGCGCAGGCGTCAAGGCACGAGTGGCAGCGGGGGCCGAGCTGCGCACGCGCCAGCTCCAGACAATAGCGTTCCCCGCTCCCACCGCCGCGCGGGCACTGCGCACGCGCCGGAGTACGCGGTGGCGGGAGGTAAACACCGCTTCCTGCTCCTACCCCGCCCGGCCGTGACGGGACCTGCGCTATGCCCGGCCGCTGCGGACCCGCGGACGTAGGCGGAAGAGCCGTACTGTGCGCAGGCGCGAATGTAGCCGCAACCCACAACAAAGGGGGCAGAAGCGGCTGCTGTTCCCCTCCCGCCGGCTGTGCGAGATGTGTGGCCGGCGGGGACTCCACCTCCCAAGGCGCACGGCGCGGCGCGC